>PVHP010010321.1:0-47950 GCA_004024765.1 Zapus hudsonius | reverse complement strand
GAGTCACAGAAGGATTCTTTTGAAATCTGTCCTTCAGGTGTCCTTGGGGTGTGGGGATGTGCTGTTCACAGTGTGGAGAGGACTCCTCATAGAAATGGATCTTCAGGATGAAAGAACTTGACAGTGTGGTGTGAAATTCTACAGGGAGAAGTCAGGTGTTTGCTTAAGTTCTTGTTTTATTTTTAAAGCCATTTACTTTTTTTAAAAATTATTTTAAAAATAATTTTATTATTTAAGAATATAAAGAAGGCGGGCATACCTGCTGGTTACACAGGGTCTTCGGTGCCGCTGTCAACTTGGACTTTTGTGTGTATAATACACTATTTAGTCTCCTTCAGAGAAGAGACAAATTAATGTAGCTTAGAATGTTTTTTGTTTTGTTTTTTTCAAGGCATAGTCTCACTCTAGCCTAGGCTCACCTGGAACTCATTCTGTATTCCCAGGCTGGCCTTGAACTCAGGAGGAACCTTTTACCTCTGTGTCACAGTCAGCCACACACCGCTGGGATGAATCTTCAAACCAGGCACAATTTGGGGGAGGAAAGTATTTATTTGTAACTACAGATTGAGGGGAAGTTCCATAACTGCAAAAGAGACAGGTCCAAGCAGAGAGAAAAACCCATCACCTACACCACACACACAAAACAGCAAATAAGCAGGAAAGCCAAAGAGAATTTCTTCTCCTTTATATAGCCTTAGGGTGGGGTCTTGCAACCCTATCCCAGACTTAATGGCTTCCTGAGTCTGGAATTTCCTTCCCGCACTGCCCACACAGGAAAGGATGTTTACTTCTAGCTTCTTTGAGCTTCTTTACATCCTGCCCCTTGCTGAGAGGCTGCCTTCCTGTAAACATCCTCAGAGACCCACCCAAGATTACTTGAAAGGTCAAGTTGACAACAAAATTTAACTATCACACTCTGCTTCCCAATTGCTGGCGTTAAAGGCGTGTGCCAGCATGCCTGGCTATGGTTTAGAGTTTTGAAAAAACAAATTTAATGAAAAAAGAGAGGGCATGGAGGAGCGCTGCACTTTGGGAAAATATGTTCTAGAACTTTTGCACTGGGCATGTCCAGGGTCTTTCTGTTGTTTCCTCTTGTTTTACCCTCACTGTCAAATGCGGTGTTCTTCCTTGCCAAGTGAAAAATCACACGATACAGAAACCATTTGTGGGTGGGGGCAGAGCTCAGTGGTAGAGCACTAGTCTACCATGAATGAGGGCCTAGGCTTGATCCCTAGCACTGTGGAACAATAAATAAATAAACAAATAAATCTGAGACAGGCCAGGCTTTATTTCTGTGTCTGTTTGGGAAGATATTTTTAGAGTCCTTGCCTTTAGGCAATGATGAAGAGTGAATGGTGTGCAAAGGTAATGGCAGAGGTAGCAACGGTGCCCCAGACCTGGGAGCCAACCTGTTTTGGGGTCTTCCCTGCCCCTGCCATTCTCCATTTCTCTCTTCCTTCATGACCTACAAGGTGCAAGAGCCTTCGCTACCCCAAGATCGTTAGAGAGCTAAAGTGTGACTCACAGTTGGCACATCATTGATATTACTTCCGTTCTCTATTTTTCTGCGCCTCTCAAAAAAAAAACCCCAAAAGCAAAAACCAAAAAACCCCAACAATTCCCTACCTACAAATCCATTTCCCCCGCTTCCTCTTTCTGTGATCTGATGTAATTTTCATTCTCTATTTCCCTTTCATCATCATGGCTTCATTAGCATATTCAATTCCTCATATTATTTATGACTCTGCATTATTATTTTTTATAATCCTTACTGGTTATTTCCGCTCCGGTGCCTCTTTGCGTTGTCATGAAATATTTTTCCTCCATTGCTGAATGGTTTATCCGATTATTCTCTGCTCTGTGTAGAAGTATTTGCACACACTTCTGTAGCTTATCTTTATGACCTTCACAAAGCATAATCTCCTCTTCTTCTTTTTTCTTTATTTTTGATGCACATATTTATGTGGTGTGCATCTGTGTATTGTGAACATGTGTATATGCAGGTGTACATGCATGTATGTACATGTGCATATGGAGGTCAAAGGTCAACACTAAGCAATTTCTTCAATTGCTCACCATCTTCTTTTTGAGGCAGAGACTTTCACCAAACCTAGAGCTCACCAATTTATCTCCACCTCCAAAGTGCTGGGATTACAGGTATGCACCACTATGCCTGACTGTTGTATATTGTTGTTGTTTGTTTGTTTGGTGTTTTGCATATAGCAACACAAAACTGTAAGATTATGTTTTCATTCTTCAGTATTAGAGTTCTGTGAACCACCAGTCACACTACATCCTATTAGATCTGTCACCATATAGAAGGAGAGGTGATAGGAAGGAGAGAGGATAGAAGCAGAGATGGTAGAGAGTTTGTTGAAACCCACTCTCTTTGAGACTTCAGGCTCACGTTCTTGATCATTTCATTTGTTCATTTGGGGGAGGATTACTGCTCTGGATGGTTCAGTAATTTCTGCAACACCACTAATAGTCCTTTTGTACATTTGAAGACCCCATGAAGTAGAAACTGCGATCTTTTCCTGTGTTACTAGAGAATGTATAGGAAAGCCAATGCCAGATAGGCTGGCTCTGTCTGTGCAGCAGCATCTGTATAAGCCTGGCATGGCCCTCCCTCCCACCCATATCAGCCCGAACGTTCCAAATAGACACCAGCTTTCCTGAGCAACTCCGAACAGCCCCTCCACATGTAGATCGTATCATTTGAAACACCCAGTAGAGTCATCCTTCCTACTCATTTTCCTAGAGCCTGAGAAAAATTGTCAAGTGACCAGTCATTTCTCTGTCAAAATTATAACTGATTCCTTTAAAATACAGAGACACGGATATTACTGCCAGTGGCCCCAGGCCATGGCCCAGACACTCATCAAGCGAAAGATAGAGCTGGAAACTGAAGAGCTTTTGTATCCATTTAAAATTATGTGACTGCAAGCATTACTCTGAGGAAAGAGCCCAATGGAAGGAAACAAAAACCTAAGAGATTCCATCTGTCTTTGATACCCCATTCCTACCTGCATGAGATCATATGATTGCCAAGAATTCCTAAGCTAATTTAGCAACAATACATACTTATATTCAGGGTGATCTTATAAGAACAGTACACTGATCATTTGATTGCAAAATAATAATAATAATAATTTCATTTTACAAATTTACTCTTGACATCCCAAAGTGGATATTCACATGTAATGAAGAGCTGTATTACAGAACAAGGTGGTGGAGGCTGGGTAAATAAGTCAGTTGGTAGTGTTTGCTGAGCAAGTATGAGAACCAAGCTCAAGTGCTAGAACCCACTTACAAAAGCTGGATGCAGTGGTGTGTGCTTATAATCCCAGTGTTGGGGAGGTGGAGGCAGGGGAATCCCTGAGTCTTCATAGTCAACCAGTCTAGCCTTCTGGGTGGATGATCTCCAGGCCAATGAGAGACCCTGTCTCAAAAAAGGTGGATGACGTTCCTGAAAACTGTCACCCAAGGCGGTCCTCTGGCCTCCACACATGTGTACATATGTGCCCATGCACGCACACCCACATGTGTACCTACACACACTTGAACACATGTACCTATCTTAAAAGGTAGGGTTTTTGAGCCAGAGACAAATGGAACAAGAGGTAAAAGAAACAAGCAGTCATTTGCTTTTAAGTTTCCTTAGGAATAGAAGTAGTTTTCTAAGTCATAACTGATAACACTTCAGTTTTTATCTATTTTTTTTCAGTATCTTAAATGCCTATTTTTCACACTTAGGACCAAGAAACTATTTTTTTTCAGGTTATTATTGCCTTTATTAACTGGTTGAATAAGCATGTATGATTTTTTAAAAAAATGTTTTGTAAAATATTTAAATATTCATAGTTAATAAGGCCATTTGTTTTAATTCAGTGGAAAATAATTTTATTAAATCTTAAATAGAGCTGGGCAAGCAATTTCCCTCTATAACAGTGTTTCTGGGGCTGCACTAATGATAAGAAATGGAGCAACTAAGACTCAGTACACAGACTCCTCCTTGTTAAGGTCGGCTGCGGTGTGCTGAAAGCCATCTCGTAGAGAAATGTAACTCAGTGATGGAAAGTGTGCATGAGCATAATTTTGGTAAGGTTGAATCTGGAATTGCAGCCTTCCCTTCCCCAGGGACTCCTTCATAAACATTGTCCTATCAGAGGCCCAGATTCCTCAGGGAGATGCAGACATGTGACACTGTGTGGCAGATAACCAGAACCCTGTGTAAAAAGGCTTGTCCTGAAGATGAAGAAGAGGTTTTCAGTCACGTATGTTTATGAATTTTTAAAATATCTTTTATTTATCTGCAAGCAGAGACAGACAGAGAGAGAATGGGTGTGCCAGAGCCTCCAGCCACTGGAAATGAAATGTAAGCACCACTTTGTGCATCTGGCCTTCTGTGGGCACTGGGAACCAAACCTGGGTCATTAGGCTTTGCAGGCCTTAACCACTAAGCAATCTGTCCAGTCCTATGGTTATGATTTTTAAAGATTGTGTGCGATTAAAATTGACATGATATAAACGAACTTTTTTGACATAACACAAATGCATATTATGGTGTCTATGACTTTGACACTGATGCCTATTATGGTTTCTATAAGGGAGTGAGAATTAAAACATCTCTATTCTTCAGGGACCAATTCAGATAAAAATAGACCTGCTACTGCAAGCCTTCAGAGTCAAGAATAAATTATACCCCCCGAGGTTCTCTAAGTTCATTTGCACACTGCTGAAGGTAGTTTAAATAATTGGAAAATTTTTGTAAATTTTAGAAGGTACAGCAAAAGACTATTGGGACATAATAGAAAATATCAGATAATTATCTTATATTAAGGTTGATTCTACTCTGAACTACTTTCCTGACCTCAGGCATCCCTTTTGTTTTTCTGGGCCATAAATACAATTATGAAAATAAATATAACTGATAAGATGTCAAGGAGGTCAGTGACCATTTGTTCAGTATTACCACGTTCCCAGAAAGCACTGAGTGGTATACACCTAGATTTAATTCTACATCTAATTTTAAACATACATTCACATTTACCGTACTTAATTTTCCTGTGACTTAATGTCCTCATGTGACAAATAGGGGCATTATGTCTCGGGGAAATGGATCTCTCCAAGGCTTACAACTGAAGGGCAGGGCTGAGATTTGAACCAGGTCTGCATTTGCAGCCTCCAGCCTTGCCTCCTTCATGCTGGGGAATCTGTCTTACTGCATCAATTCCGGCTCCTTTTCACTCCCTAATGTGAGAGCCACTCTTGCTAATATTTAAACTGCTCAGCACCCTGTTGATGGTGTTAGGAATCTTTTAGGGTCAGTGATTCTGGCAGCTTCATTGCCACATGGCTGTATTGGTCTCTATTGTGTTCACGTAGGTGTGGCATCACACTCCTAGGCTGACCAGGTTTTCTCTCCTCCTCTCCACCCCAGGCTCTCAGCCTCCAAAGAGGAGATGCTTTTTTGCACTGCTACTGGAGACTGTTTTTACTTGAGATTTTCCAGGAACCTCTTAATATTAGATCTTGCAGGTATAAGAAATGCATGTGTCAGTCATAGGTGAGTCCCTCAAGCATCAATGACTCATACTCCTGGAAAGAATCTGGGGAAACCCCAGGCATATGGAAGATTGTACCCTTCCCTTCTTTTTATACCCAAACACAAGAGGGTCAGCAAACCAATATGCTATTTACAGGAGCTTTTGTGTTTCAAAATATTCACTGTGCATGTAAGTGTATATGTATGTATGTGTGTGCACACATGTGTATAGGTAAGTGTTCATGTGTGCGTGTGTGTCTATGTGAATGTGGAGGCCAGAGGCTAACCTTGTTTGTTGGTCCTTAAAAATGACCATCATTTTTGAGACAGAGTCTCTTATTGGCCTGGAGCTCTCTGAGTAGGTTCAATGGTAGGCCGGTAAGCCTCGGCTTTCCTGTCTCTGCCTCCTCCATGCTGGGATAACAGTGGTATACGTCATGCATGGCATTGTTCCGTGGGTTCTAGGGATCAAACTCAATCTTTGTGTTTGCTAGATAGGCACTTGACCAACTGAACTATTCCCCCAGCCTGGAAAGGATTTTTGGACTCTCAGAAAAGTTGAGGGTAAGCTCAGAGGTTCCTTTTGCCTGGCTAGATTTTTGCAGGTACTCTTCTGGGCAGCCTGTAACTGGCTCAGCCTTTTTTAATTTCCTTACACTCTGGCGTAGATGCTAACTAGATCTGCTTGGTCAGCCCCTACCCTACCCCCTTATCTCTGGGAGCTTTGTGTCTATCTGTGCACATTCAACTTGACATTCTTGTAGAAATCTCCCATCACCAATGACGGAGGTGACCCCTGATTTAAAGCAGCCTGGGGTAAGATATGAAGGTTTATTTATTTATTTATTTTGCTTCCAGAAAATTGGATTTGGCCTGAGTTATGAAGTACATTAATTTGTGTTTTGTAGTTCAGTGATTCTCAACCCTGGCTAGGCATGAGAATTCCTAAGGAACTTTAAAAACTACCAAATGGCCTGGGACTTTCCCCAGAATAATTAAATCAGAATTACTAAAGCCAGGAGCCTGGCATCAGCACGTCTTTAAAGCACTGCAGGCAAATGGACCATGTAGCCAGGGATGAGAGCTCTGACAGAGAGGCTGGAGGGTCCTGGAGAAGGCTTCTGTCCCGCCGCCACTATTGCTCTTGCTGAGAACACAGTCGTGCTACTGAACACGTGTGAGGTACCTATTTTGTGCAGCCATTGTTCTGGACATTTTCAGAGTGAGATTAACCTCTGCGTTTCTTACAATAAGCCATGAACTTATTTGGATTTTATGGATGCATATTTGGAAAATGTTGAGGATGTACAATGATCAGAATAGAATGACATTCCTCAGGGGCATTCTCTGCTACAGAAGCCATGTCTGTAACCTATTTAAGTGCCTATCTGATTTTCCATATTCATTCACTGTTTTGTCCTGAGAGGCCTCCATCATCAAGGACTATGTGGGTAGTATAAACTTGAGATGTTATGTAATTTAACTGGTAGAAAAACCTTCTACTGGGGCATTTTTCAAAACATGCTAAACTATTAGGATGTTGTTGGTTTTGGTGTATAGTTCTGTGCAGAGTCATATAAGCACCACCTTCATCAGGATACAGAGAGCAGCACATCCTACATGGGCTCAAGCATGCTGGGTCAGCTAACATTCCTATAAGAAGTTGAGCTCCATGCCAAGCTTGGCTGGCAGGAGACAGGCCCTTCTGGAATTCTGGTCCATGGTAGGAGTTGAAATGTGGGACATTGTCATAGTCAGCTACATGCCGCTGAGATGAATCTCCACACCAGGCACAGTTATGGGAAGAAAGTATTTATTAAAGTAACAGATCCAGGCGAAGCTGAATAATGAAGAAAAAGGCTGGCCCCCTTTCACAGATCCAAGCAGCGAGAAAAACCCCTTACCTCCAACCAGGACACTCCAACTCCAACCACAGCAGGAACTTACGCTTGAGCTCAGACTGCTCTTAGCATATGTATCACTGGAGTTTTACATCCACCTTAGAAATACCCTAGGAGATCAGGCTAAGGTGACACCTCCTCCAGCCAGTAGACTGGAGACAAATCTTTAACACACTTTTGAATCTCTTGGGGGACATTCAGTCACACTACCACAGACCTGCACCTTTTCTTTTCCTCTAGCTTGACAAGCTACTGTTATTGTTGATCCCTAAATGAAAGACTTGAGTCTTTAATAAGAGGCGGGACTCAGAAATCCACAAGTTCTGCTAACTATCTGGAGACAAATGAGATGATGTGCCCCTCTTGGCCTCTGAAAAGAAAAACAGACTTCTGCAACCCAGGTCTGAGTGCAGACTATATGTTGCCCTGTGTGCAGCCTTGCTGTAAGGTCTCCATCATGAAAGACCACATGGACAGGTGGGATTTAGATGACACAGGCATGGTGCCAGGTAAGAGCACGCCCCCATCCAGCCCTGGGGTTCTTCTCAGGCCTCTCCTGTCTTGTCTTCCTTTCCCAAAATTCAGATGCTGAGCTCCATGCCCACAGGCCCTGAGGCTTACACCTGCTCTTCCTTTGACACAAGTTACTACCACACACAGAACCATGTGCAAGGCAGACCAGCTGAGCTGCTTTGAAGCCTGGGAGTCTATTCTGGGTGAAGCAGTTTTGATAATAGTTCATCCTTTGGTCTCTGCAGTGAACAAGTCACCTATTCCTTTTTCAGACATCCTCACAGTTTTGTTGACTTTGCCCTATGAAAGCTCAAAATCCAAGGATGCAAAGCTCTACCTAGCTATCAAGGAATTCCACAGTCACACCTCCGGAGAGAAGCTGGCTGCCTCCACCATAGAACCACCTGTCTCTGTGCAGCTGATCTTTCCCTTTCTGACCCTCTGTTGCCAACATGAGGGCATTTAGTGCCTCTGGGTTCTGATGAGCCACAGGGACAGAACTAGTGAGCAGCCCAGGAGCCCCATTTCTTCCTGTGTGCAGAAAGAAGGGTTAACCAGGCTGACTCATGCCTGCAGTATGATTGTGATTGTGAAAGTCTTCTTAATGAAAGGATGAAGAAAAAGAAGGAAAGGAAAGATAAACTAATTAGAGATGGAGAGATTGCTCCTTCAGTCATGTGCTTACTGTGTAAGCACGAGGACTTACATTTGATTCCCGGAACCCATGTAAAAAGCGCTGGGTATAATGGCACACACTTGTAATTCCAGCTCTGGGGAGAAGACAAGAGCATCCTTGTGGCTCACAGCCAGTTAGTCTAGACTACTTGCTAGGCAATAAGAGACCTTCTCCACAAAGGTGGATGGTACCTGCGGAAAAGTACCTGAGGTTATTCTTTGGTCTAAACACACACACACACAAATAGAAAATGATCGTAAGGTGTTTTTGCATTTTACCATGTGGGAGGTATCAACAATTGTCAAACTATAAGGGTTTGGATTCTGCAGTGGTTACTGGCTCTGTGATGACCTGGACACGATGCTTATGTCACCTTGTGAGGCTAAGGAAAAGCATTTGCTGTAAGGTACCTGGCAGACAGTAAGCACTCAGTAAAAGTCATTATATGCGGTGAAAATAGTAACCTCATTTCTTATGTGGTGCCTAGGTTCTTTAATAAAATCAGAAGTGCCCTAAAAGTAGTGACTGACCAAGTAGGTGAGGAGGTTAGGAAAACTAGTGCATGCTGGCATCGCCCCAAACATTTCCTACTATTGCCAAGGCATTGGGGTTCCCTTTTGTGGGTTCTTAGACCCATTAATAAAAGAATTTGTAAACAGAATTAGAAGCAAGGTCAAGGACAGTCTCATCGGTGTTTGAGGAAACCCAGAAGGAAGGCTAGCTGTAACTGTCTGCAGCAGAGGGAGGTGGGCATCAGGCAGAGAGAATGGTGTACCTCTGAGTTAGGATCTTAGAGCAGCGGATCCAGCAAATCAATATATGGGTGGAGGTCTTCAGAGGAATAATGGGAGAACTCAGAGTGTCAGAGCAGGCTTGCTTGGGATTTTGACAAGGATCCAAAGAAGAGATAGAAAGGGAGAAAATGGAAGTTAGGCGTTTCGCATTAGATCTTTGGAAATCCAGCAGGCTTACCAAGCAGCTGCTCCAGGGAAGGGCTGCAGTGGGTTTAGGCACATTTTCACATTAAGGGGATAAATACTGCCCCACCTCCTTACCAGGTCTTTAGGTGATGGGTGGAGTTTTAGCCAGATGATGGACAGATCAGATTAAGTCTTCAGGAAGAGGAATATAATCTATATTTGGGTAGTATAAAATTGTGTTTTCTGTCCAGGATCAGAGAAAATTCAAATTCTATTCTTTTTTAAAAATATTTTTACTTATTTCTTTGCAAGGAGATGGGGGAGAGGGAAAGAGAAAAAGAGAGAGAGAGAGAGAGAGGGAGAGAATGAGAGAGAAAGAGGGAATGGGCATGCCTGGGCCTCCAGCCACTGCAAACGAATTCCAGATGACTGTGCCACTTAGTGCATCTGGGTTTACGTGGGTGCCAGGGAATCAAACCCAGGTAGTCAGGCTTTCTAAGGAAACACCTTTAACCTCTGAGTCATCTCTCCAGCCCTCAAGTTCTATTCTTGTGACCAGGAGGAAGTAGCTTTCTCTCAACAAAGCTCTGATCCCTCCACCCTCCTACCTTTACCAGGAAAATGGAAGGCAGCCTCCTCCAAAGCTATCATGAAGGAGGGTCCATCTTCAATGGTCTCTGTTAGTGCCAACCTGACTACCTCATACTGGGGTCTAGAGCTTCCATATTTCTCAGGGTTTGGGGGTTTTCAGGTATATTTAACTCCACCTAAGTGAAAGAAATAATATAGACATGATTTAAGATTTCCCTTTAACTAACACCCTTCCAAAGAAAAGGAATTGGAGGGCTGGAGAGATGGCTCAGCGGTTAAGGCACTTGCCTCCAGTGCCTAAGGCCCTGGGTTCAATTCCCCAGCACCCACATAAGCCAGAACCACAATGCGGTGGCCCTGGTTCTCTCTCTCTCTCTCTCTCTCTCTCTCTCTCTCTCTCTCTCTCTGCTTGAAAATGAATAAATAAAATATTTTTTTAAAAAAGAAAAGGAATTGGATACAAAAGGGAGGGACATGACAGTGATTTAATGTTCTCTTAGTTTTAGTAAGAAAATATAAAGCTAACAAAATATTTTACTGTATGGTATACTGAGACTCACATCTGTATCACTGGTTGGTCTTTTTTGTGTATGAAAGAAAAGAGCAAGAGGGGAAGTTCATGTTTATGTCTCTGTGGAGACTTCTCAGATGGTCTTGAACCTTCCCAGAGGTCGAATGGACAAGAGCAATAATAACAGTCCGGTTAGAATCTGCTCCCAAGGGCTTACTTAGTTTCTGACCCCCAGTTAAGTGCTGGACATCATTCTGTTTTGTAATCTCATCCCATATCTGTGAGCTGGACACCGTCATTATCTTCATTTCTACAGGAAGAAACGGATGCAGTGAGAATAAAATTGTCAACATCACACAGGTCAATAACTTGTGGCACTTAGTTATAAGGGATACAATAAGAAGCAGATTTTTGCACAACTTTTCTCCCAACTAAACTAGCTCCCCTCCCACAGACTTCATGATTAATATCATATCTAAGGGACAATGTGGGCTAATCTACATGTAACACTTTTTGTTATTATTGTTTTCTGTCTTTGGAGATTTTTGGGTCTTTTCTTTTCTTTTCTTTTCTTTTCTTTTCGTTTCTTTTCTTTTCTTTTCTTTTCTTTCTTTCTTTCCCTCCCTTCCTCCCTCCCTCCCTTCCTTCCTTCCTTCCTTCTTTCCTTCCTTCCTTCCTTCCTTCCTTCCTTCCTTCCTTCCTTCCTTCTTTCTTTCTTTCTTTCTTTCTTTCTTTCTTTCTTTCTTTCTTTCTTTCTTTCTTTCTTTCTTTCTTTCTTTCTTTCTTTCTTCTTGAGGTATAGGGTCTCATTCTAGCCAAGGCTGGCTTCAAATTCACAGAGATCCTCCTCCTTCAGCCTCCCAAGTACTGGGGCTAAAGATGTGTACCACAATGTCTGGTTTCTTTCTGGTTTTGAGACAGGGTCTTATATAGCCCAGGCTGGCTTTCAACTCACTATGTTGCCTAGAATGGCTTTGAACTCCTGATCCTCCTCACTCTGCCTCCCAAGTGCCAGAATTACAGGCATTCACCACCACCCCTGGTAATATTTCACTTCTGACAAGCTATGGCTAAGATTTCTAGTGTAGAAAGGCAGTTTGGTTGATACCGATTGTCTGCTACATTTTAGTATAACCAATTACATTAGTATTTCATTCAGTAAGCAAATTCCAAATGTCTGCTACATCTTCCTGATCTCTGCTAGGAATTATAGCACTAAAGAAGCCAGACAAGGCCCTATTCTCAAGGAGTTTATAAGCTAGTTGGAAGAGACAGTGAATGAGTAAATAAATGCTTGTACTGTTACAGGTAGGGCACTCAGAGAGCTCCTGTACAAGGCAGTGACATCAAGTTTGGAAGGGGCTTTAACTGAAAGAGGAAAGATCCAGTTCTAAAAGTCCCTAGTTTATAACAGGTTGGTGTGTCCAGAAGGCTAAGAAAAGGCTATTGTGATGGATGTGGACAGTGTCATTGCAGGGCCTTATAGACTATGGTACAAGTGTTAGAGAAGTAGGTAATATGTTTTAATGCATGTGTACATGTTCATATGTATGCAGGTGCATGTGCACATACGTGTGTGTGCAGGTAGAGACCAGACGATAACTTCAAGTGACACAGTCCACTTTTATTTTTGAGATAGGGTCTCTCACTGGCCTAGAACTCACTAAGTTAAAGTGGCTGGCTAGAGAGCTCCAGGGATCTATTTGTCCCCTACCTTCCCATTGCTGGGGGATTATAGGTGTTGTGCCATCGTGCCTGGAATTTTTACATGGGTTTTGGGGATCCAACTTGAAGTTTCCCCATTCTTGGGAGACAAGCATTTTATGGACCAAGCCACCTCATCGGGTCAGAAATAGATTATAAACAGAGTGCTAACATGATCTAATGGATCAGGCTAAAAGTTCCGTCTTGTTCCCATATGAACAAAGGAGAATATTGGGGATAACCAGGTATAAAGGCTGTCCCAGATGGTTCAGAGAGCTGATGGGATGGGATCAGATTTGAGTCAAGACGAGAAGGCCACAGCAACAGGACCTGAGAGGTCGTTAGGTATAGAGCAAGAAAAAGATATGGGTCAAGGTCAACACTTAGCCTTTGATCTGAAAACAGATATAATTTGAGAGAGATGCTGTGTAATCCAACATGGAAGAAAGAAACTAGGGATGGAATGAGAATAAATGAGGAGCCTCTGTGGACAGGAGAAGCAGGAAAAGCCTTCAGACTTTCAAGCCGAGGTTCAAGGTTGTCAGGGGCGATGGGTCTGCAACTTGAGGTAGTCAGTGTAATCATTTAAATATCATTCCTTTTTTTTAAAGCTAGGGTCTTGCTCTAGCCCAGGCTGACCTGGAATTCACTATGTAGTCTCAGGCTGGCCTCAAACTCACACCAATCCTACCTCTGCCTCCCGAGTGCTGGGATTAAAGGTGTGTGCCACCAGATCTGGCTTTTTTTTTTTTTTTGAGGACAAGTCTTATTCTAGCCTAGGTTGTCCTAAAACTCACTCTGCAGTCCAAGGTGGCCTTGAACTCATGATGAACCTCCTATCTCAGCATCCCAAGTGCTGGGATTACAGGGGTCACCCAGGACACTTAGCATAAATTACTCCTTCTGGAAGTCAGAGGACAACTTTGGAGGTTGGTCCTTGCCTTTAACCTTGCTAGAGGCAGGGTCTCTTATTGTTAACTGCTGCATTTGCTAGACTCACTGGATTGTGAGCTTCTGGAAGAGTCTCCTGTCTCTTCCTTGCTTCTCCACTGTAGGTGTGCTGGTATTACAAAAGCTTATGCTGTAGTATCCTGGTTTACACAGGTTCTTGGAGATTTGAACTCAAATACACTTGCACGGCAGGTGATTTATCCACTTAACCATCTCCCCAGTCTTTCTTTTTAGGAGTTTCCAGAAAATTTAGTTTTTATGAAAATTGATAGTATTTTAGAAACCTTTGTCACTGAGACTCTCCTCGATCCTTGAGCAGGATACCAGGAGAACATGCCAGCCCTTGTTAGTGAAGACACATTTCCATGGTAAGCAGATGGAAGTGTCTGCAGCTATACTGGCTGCATTACTGTGGAATGTTCCTGAACAGTTCTCTAGACACAAGCTACCATGTTTAGGCACCTGCTCTTTATTAAGTCTGACAGAGATCTTCCTATTCTTGTGTGTTCCCAGTGGAGTTTGACATAGTAATTAGCATCGAACAAATTGTTCTTCACCTTCCCATTGAAAAGATTCCCAGACATGAATGTGACATGTTGAGCCTCTTATGTTGAAATGGACCCTGCCGTCCCCTTTCTGTGCACAAGTGGCCAATGAAAGTGAAGTCCCTGTGGACATCAGGGGGGTTATACATCAGGAGAATTAAAGAGTAAAGGCATGGGTGATGGATGACTCGGGGTGGAAAAACCTGTCAGCCAAATCCCGCTTATTTATTATGCTTGGATGCATTTCCTTAGCTGAATTGTCCTTGGCTTAAACTCTGCCTCCCTTCTTATTCCAAAAAGGGAATTTCCTAAGTCTCTTTGGCTGTGTACCATCAAAAGCACCTTTCATCTACTCAACCTAGGACATTTATCACATTCCCTTATGTACTCTTTATAACTGTTCTGTGTCCAATACTTACTGCAGGTTGTTATCTTAGCTAGTCTTATCATCTACTCTTCGGATGACACTGGCATCCTCAGGCTCATGGGTTACCCCTGCCGAATAGGCGCTTCCTGTTTGACTGACTGTATCATTAGCTTCTCCACGTGACCTGGTGTTATTGATGTTAACATCTGCAGCGGCTGGCTGTGTAAGTCAAGATGACAAGATGCTAGGTAGGGTTTTCAATGGATTGATGCCCAATCACGCTCTGGAAAAACCGGTCTTCTCTCCTCTTAGAGATTGAATAGCCAGGTGACTGAGAAAGTTACTGAAATTCTTCAGGTGGGAATGAATCTAACCCACCTCTGATATTTTGGACCAGATCAAGCAATACCTGTAACCTAGCACAGTGCTGCTTTCAAAACAACCTCAACAAATGTTTCCTTCCAAACCTTCCAGAGTCTTCTTCACTCAACAGGAAATAATAACTATGCCCTCAGAAAGTACACATGCCAGCAGGTAGACTGAAACCGTGACAGGTTCGATGCAAACTGAAGAAACGGTGTAGACTGGCCAAAGTCTGCTTCTAAGCCCAGTAATTTGGTTGATCCTTAGAAAAGCCTGTTCTCAGAGCTAGTGAATCTGAATACTGGGGGAGGGGTGGGGCAGTCTGTGTTCTAATAAGCCCTGCAGGTAATTGAGGTGTGCACTAAAATTTCCGATCCAGTGATCCAAAATAAACTCAACAGGAATTAGGTGTGGACCTGGGTGTGTTTTTTTCATGTGAGTGTTTGTGTATATGTACACCCATGTATGTAAAATGTAGGTAACTACCAAACTATTAACCAAGTATGTAAGCTAAATTGGTGATGAATTACTCATTTTTTTCTTTGGTACTTAAAATTATTTTTTTAAATTATTTATATATATATTGTGTGTGTAATAAATTCCTTTGCCACTGTACATAAACCCTGTTCAGTTTGTGTGGGTAGCTGTGGAATCAAACCAGACCTGGTAGGCTTTGCAAGCAAGTGTCTCTAACCACTGAGCAATTTCCCAGCCCCATACAATGTTTGATTTTTTTAATGACTTTGAAATATTCTTTTGAGGTTTAGAAAATTGACCACTCAACTTTTTCTTCTTCTTTTTTAGGAAATTCCACTTACTTGGATGACCACGGGCCGCCTCCTAATAAGGTAAGGCCTCACCTTTCTCTTGCAATTCTCTGTAGGCTTCACCTCTAGCAGCTCGTGGGCCTCCAAGAACTCCAGCCGGGTCCCTTCTGTACCTGATACATTCACAAGAAAACAGCAGATGCCGAAGGGATCTTTGACTTCACGTGAAGAGGAAAGGGAAGTGTATAAAGATGGTCAAAGTGACGGGGGAAAGAGTCTTAATGGAGTCTCTCCTTATCAGTAGCTCTAGCTGCCCAGGGACAGTGGCCATGGATTCCTTCAGACCTTTCCCAGCCCTTTGGGTCCTGATGACTCATTTTCCTTGACATTGTTGCTGGCCCATGATGTGATGTTCACTACCCAGCCTCCATGTCTGGATCTCAGGGGACAGGCTCACTTTTACCCCACGCAGTGCCCTCTGAAGCCTTTCCTGGCACGGTCTACTGTAGCAATTACCTTCTCATTGTTGGGACAAAAGACCCAACCAGAAGCAGCTGATGTTAGCAGGAAGGTTTTTATTTCCACTTATACTTTCAAGGGGAAGTTTCATCACGGTCGGAAAGCACAGCAGAGCAGCCAATGGGGGAATCACATCTTGTCACATGGCAGGAAGGAAAGTGAGTGAACCACCTCTGAGCACCCAGTCTAATAAACCTCAAGGCTCATTCCCAGTGACTTGTCTTTTCCAGCAAGGTTCCACCAGCTGAGGATAAGTAGGAGGCTTAATCACAAACAGATGAGGCTATGGGGGACATTTGACATTCAAATCACTAGACCCACTTTCGCCTTTCCTATGACCAGCTCTTCCTGACTCTTAAGTGACATAACAGTCCACTGTTGCATTTCTCCACTGCTGTAAGAACCAAGTACAAATCCACTGAATATATGAGCAGGAAAAAAAGAAGCAGTGTATTGTGAGAAGTCACGTGCTATAACAGAATCTCCTCCCTCTAAGCTTTATGGCATCATGTTTTCCTTATTGGCAATAACAGTGATAGTTGGTTTGTCCTGGTGAGAGGGTCCTAGGAGTCTTATTTGACTGATTTTCTGTCTGATCTGTGGAAGCCTAGCTGTCTGAGTACTTGTTTCCTTGGCCTTTGATTGCTGGAGGTGATGCTTACCAAGTGCAGAGTGAGAAGAAAGGGAGATCCCAGCCTTAGAGGCTCTAGGGAAAGAGACAGTGCATGATCATTGGAAGAAGGCATTTCTGAAGGTGACACTGGTTCTGTCACTTCATAGCTGCGTGACATCTTTAGCCTCAGTTGCCTTTGCACAGCCTGACTAAAAACACTGCTTCAGACACAGAATGTCTGAAAGGACTGGATGAGTGGGTGAGCACACTTAGCACCCATAACAGGGGCTCCTGCTTACTTGACTGAGGTAACATTAAGTTAATGGATGATTTGTATGATAGTATTGTTCACCATTCATGAAGGCCTTTCCATCTGATCCACTTTTTTGAAACCAGAAAAGCTAGAACAGTTATTCTAGAGGAGCCTAAGAAGAGAGGATTATGGGATGACCATGATCAAGGCTGTGTCTAACATGCAGCCTCAGTTACTTGCATTTGGACATAAGGCGCTAAGAGGTGCGTAGTACCTCCTCATCAACTCTGTTGAATTGGGTCACAGAATCCAGAGTTGGAACCTGAATTAGAATTCCTGACTTCTGTTCCAAGTTTTTTTCATAAGATCAGAACTTCAACTTGCATCAGAATTATATGGAGTCTTATTAAAATATAAATTATTAAACCCAACCCCAGAGTACCTGATTCAGAAGATGTGGGGAAAGGTCCAAGAATTGGCATCCCTGACAAGCTCCCAGGTAATGCTGACTCAGTGGATCTGGAGTCCACATTTGCAAATGCCTGTTATATGAATAGGAAGAAACTCTTTTCCATGTTTTCTGTGTTAATAGCCTAGAGGGCGAAGGGCTTAGGATGTAAAGAGTACTTGCTAATCAAGTGATGACTCACCATCGTTAAGTTTTCTTTTTTTAAAAATGAAGCATATTTCCTTTGGTCAGCAATGGACCCAGGAAGGGGAAAAAGGAAGGGGGAAAGAATGGTCCAAGATGGCCTGCTGGGTTTCCTCACTGCTAACTGGCTTTGTCCCCTAAATAGGGTGCACGGGGTGTCTTTTCTTTCCCTGCCCTGGACTGATGGGAGTAGGTTTAGGAGACTCTGTCTGGAGTCTCATCAGCTTGATCTATTGTGATATTAGTTTGGGTTCCAGCTTGATAAATAGGGTGTTATCTGGCTGGAAGACTGAGGCCTTCTTGACAGGAGCTTATCTTTCCGGGCCACCCCTCAGTCAGCCTGCTAGCCTTGCTGAAGGTGGGCTGATTTACCTGTCTGCCTTTCTGCCAGGAAGATCAGTGCCTAGTCTCCCCTCATCCCGTAATCTTCCCTAGCTGTGGGTCCTCCCTCCACCCCTGAAGTCTGGACTTCAGCCCCCACCTCCCTGAACCCCAATGAATGCAAAGGGTACATCAGATTATTTTAGACCTCTTTCAGAGTAAAGCAAGTTTTATAAACTCTTGTCAAAGTTTTAAAAATGTGAACATCTCTTTACATCAGCCAAAGTTTCTCTAGTAACCATTCTTCCTCTGTGGGCCAGGAAAACCATGACTGGCTGTTAAAGCAGAACCCATAGTAAGAAGAATAGAAAAATGATGTAAAAACACAATTGGAATGGGAATTTCTTGTCATCCATGCTTCAGACTTCTGCCAGGATGACACTGAACCCCAGAAGGAATGAGCTCAGCCTTCCAGATAAAGGTCCCTGATGTGTCCTCTGATGTGGAGCTCTGATTATTTAAGTCTGCACACTCCTGTCTTATACAGAGACATGGTGGCACCCACAGGAGAAGGGCTCACACATGGCTGACCTCTCGAGTGAACCTCGACTGGCAAGAGAAAGTAAGAGTCAGGCCAGACCAGTATATTTCATATTTGTTTAGCACTCAGAACTAACTTTTGTACGCCAAGACTGAAAGAGTTGTGATCTAGATAAAATGAGAGTTTTAAATCCCCCCAAATACTGAGGTTACAGCGAGTTCTAGTATTATTAAAAGTTTAATTCTACAAGTTTCACATTCCACAAGTAATAGCTGGGTAGGGAACGGGGCGTGCCACTCGGCACACACTGGGCCCAGGTTCTTTCTCTCCAGTGTTTTCATAAGAGAAAAACAAACGGCCCTGATTTTCACTTGTTTTTGAAATCTACTTGGACCTCACAGCTCACCTCGCTGTTTGAGCACAGCTATTAGTGAAAGGTGAATATTAATGTTTTCTTTAGACAATCACTTTTTTTATGAGCACTGTGTGTTGTAACCTTGGAGCCTGACTCAGAATAAACATGTAGATTTCTAGTGAATGAAATGGAAAGATATTCTTAAATGCAAATTTACATGTGAAATGGCAAGTATGGTGTGATAACACCTTTTGTCAAACTGCATGCATATACATACATACATAAACACATACATATATAATATATTTAAACCATAATATACGTATGTACGTATGTATGTATGTATAAGAAAAGTCTAGAAAGTTAATAGCGATTTATCTAAGTAGTAGGATTTTTCTGATTTTTTTAACCCTTCTCATATGTTTCTGTTATCATTTGGGATCATTAAAGTTCATAAATATTTGCTCACTCTAAGAGTCAGAGAAAGCATTTTCTGTATAAGGGAAGGTTTTAAAAATGGTGGAAACCACAGCCTCCTGAACAGTCTTTCCTCTGTGAAGTTATGATCTTCCCTGGTAACTTAGCATCCCTGGGATGTGGGTACTTGTTGAAAGCTTCCAGGCATCTGCAAGGTCATGTTCTGTGGGTAGTAAGTGGCTGCAGTTACCATTTCATGTGAGTTAGATTCCCCTATCAGATAGGCAGGAGAGCTGTTCTAAGAAACTCAAGGGGAATAAAATCTCAACCCTTAGCTGATCTATATCTTTCCCCTTGTGCCAAGCACTTTGTATGCAAAATTTCCTCTCTACCAGGCTCTGTAAAAGAGGAAGTAATTCTTTAATCCTTATTTCACAGATGAAGGCTCTGGATCTTAGGGAGGCTGTCTAATTTGCCAAAGGTCATGCACGAAGTATTGGAAATGGGATCCCAGCCCAGGACTGTGCAGTTCCAAGGCCCTCACTTTTAATCATTTCAAAATTACAAACTCAAGTAGAAATATAATCACACATTTTTTTACCTGCTTTATTGAGTAACAGTTTTAAGTATGAACTTGGTACTTTGGTTAGTACACACAAACTTAGCCCTCAGTATTGCAGAAAAACATACTCTGGTTTCAATGGACACTTAACTTTTCAAATTCCGTTCTTATACATCTGCTTTATCTCTGTGTTTTTTTTTCTAGTCATTTTTGTTTCTGTGATTAGTTTGAGCATCTGTCCATTTTCAATTGTGTTTGGTGCATTTTGGTGTCCACATCTCTTGAAGCTAAACGAAGACCATGGGTCAGGTTCTCTTCACAGAATGTCATTTGACGAGACCTTTCCTCCTGAATGACCATATATTCTTCTTGTGTGGATAAATTTATGATCCACTTGTGTGATCTCTAGTTTAAGAAAATTAATCTAGACTGTCACCATCAGAAGATTTCGAGTTTGGGTTTCACAGCCATGTTCAAGGTCACTAACACCATTGAAGTCTTCTGAGCTGTCTGGTCTGCTTGCCCCTGAATCCTCTAGTGCTTAGGAAACCTCCCTCTGTGGCTTTCCTTCTCTTTGTCATTAGAGGTAGGAATAAAAAATTTCATCACTTTTCTGTTGTCCTGTAATATCAGTTTTCAAAAATGTTTAAGAGAGGTGGAGAAATAGCTCAGCAGTTAAGGTACTTGCCTGCAAAGCCTAAGGACCAGAGTTTAGTTCCCCACTTCCCATGTAAAACCAGAAGCACAAAGTGGTGCATGCATCTGGAGTTTGTTTGCAGTGGCTAGACGCCCTGGCACACCCATTCTCTATCTGTGTGTCTGTCTCTCTTCTCTCCATCTTTCTCTGCTTGCAAATATATGCATAATGGATGTGTAATTATTTCTAGGATGGTAAAATAATACAGTGTTAAAATAGGAGAAGTAAAAATCACTAAGATCATTAAATTCTTTATTCAGTGTAAGGTGCAAGCGAGCTACCAGAAGAACTGGGGATATGGCCCAGTGGTAGAGCACTTTCTCTCCATATATGAAGCCCTGGGTTGAATTCTCAGCACCTGGGGGAGGAGGGACTATAAAGAAGGTATCACCACCTTTCATTTCTGTCTTCTGAAAAGATGAATGAGGCAATACTTGGAAAATGCAATGAAAACCACGAAGGATGATGATGCAACAGTGATTGTTTATTTCACTAATGAATCACTCCCATAGGCCTTTGCTGTTAAGCTCAGTAACTGTTAGGCTCAAGTAGCAAATTACATTTAAATTAAAATTTAGAAAAGTGAAAACTAGCACTTTTGGTTGCACTCGCTGATTTCAAATTCTCTGTTATCCTGGTGACTACTGACGAGGGTCTGTTGAGTTGAGGCTCTTTGATCATCAGTAAAAGTCCTCCTGGATGGCGGTGTCCTAATGGTCCATCACTTTTCCATTTTCCTATTGTATCAGTCCTTTTAAAAACCATTTCAGAATGTCTGCTGCATAATGGATGGGTAATTATCCCTAACGTGGTAAGACAGTTCAGAGTAGTGCAGTGTTAAAATAGGAAACTATGATCACTAGGATTTTGTGATGCGTCTTAGATTTTTTTTTTAAAGGCTTTAGTGGATTCAGATGGTAATTGCAAAGTAGAAGGAGTTTTAGCCTTTCTAACATATATTTTACTTCTTTATTTATTTGCAAGCAGAGAGAGAAGAGAGAGACAGAGAGAATGGGTATGCCAGAGCCTCTAGCCACTGCAATTGAACTCCAGATGCATGTGCCACTTTATGCTTCTGGCTTTACATGGGTCCTGGGAAACCAACTCGGGTTGTTAGGCTTTGCAGGCAAGCACCTTACCTGCTGAGCCATCTCTCAAGCCTAAATTTGAACCTTTTTATTTAAAAAATTAGAGACTCTCAAAAACAAAACAAAACAAGCCCTAAACTTGGTCTTGGGGATTCTGACTTATATTGCAAACAAATTAAGATATATTACTTATGTCTACCTTTGCATCCAGAAGCACTTTCATATGATGCTATTTTTATACAATAATACATATCATTTTGCATGTGAAGTAATACACTAGGTAGTATTACTATCCAAACTCCTATCTTAAAATGGGCTCATTAGAAGAGGGTTTACAATCTATTATGCTGAACAAGCATTGAATGAATGGGAATGAGAACATTAACCAAGATACTCCTTGTATGGCATCCAACAGCATCTTGTAGGGAACAGTCCCTCGGTAGTGCTCAGTCCTTGAATCTACCCCCCTCCACATCCAAAGCTGATTGACCTTTGCTAGCAGTTGATTGTTGAGTGCTTACTTTGTCTCAGAGACCAGGAATACACACAGAAAGTTGAAGGTAAACTGTGTCATTGGTAGTGTTTGGAATGTAGGTCAGCTGGTAGGGTGCTTTCCTGGTATGCATGAGGCCATGAGTTCAGTCCTTAGCATTATATAAACAAGTAGACTGGCACATACTGCTAATCTCAGCCCTTGGGGTGATGTAAAGGCAGGAGAATCAGGAATTCAAGGTCACCCTTAGCTACACAGTGAGTTCAAGGCCAACTTCAATATGAGAACTTACCTCAAAAACAAAACCAAACAACAAAGTTCTGTCATGTAATACTTGAGCAGCTACTTGTCCTGTAGGGTTTGAGGTAGTCAAAGACTATGAGTTCACATGGTTTCATGGTTGATATATTCTTGAGTCTAAATCACCCTATACAGATCACCATTCCCTCTGTCAAGCATTTACTGTGCACCAGGGTTGTGGGGGCTAGGTGCTGAGGCCTTGGGGTTGAAGAAGGCACGGTCTTTGCCATCAAGGAGTCTAGAGTCTAGTGGGGAGACTCAGCTGGCAAATGGATCTCTGGGATACCCTAAGTAGACTGCTAAGAATAAATACAGGGTGGCTACAGGGGCCTCAGCCGGCCCTATCCTCTGGGAGAGAGACTGTGAGGGACTATTAGCAGGAGGTAACGTGGATGAAAATGATGGGCCTCGCTATGGGGTTTGAAGAGCTGCAGATGGGAATCCTCTGAGCTCCTTTGAGAAGCTTCATTTTAACAGGAAATAGAGAAAAGAAAGAAGCTGGGGAGCTAAGGACCATGTCTGAACGATTGTGGGTCAGCAGTTGTTAACCACAGGGTCAGTTTTGAGTGATGTGGTGGATTGGATTGTGCCCCTTTATAAAGATAGTGAAATCCTAATCTCAGAATCAGTCCTGGAATGGGGTAGACCCTGACTGCAGTATGCCTGATGTCTTCATCAGAAGGAAATCTGGCCACAGAGATATACAGACAGAAGGGCATCGTGCTGCCAGGAGCCAAGGTACCCCAAAGCTTTCTGGGAACCCTGAAGCCTTGAGAAGGGCTTGAAGCTTGAAGTTCCTCTGAGTCTCAACTAGTAGTACCACACCTTGATATCAGACTTCGGACCTTCTGAACAATGAGAGATTACATTCAGTGTCTCAAGCTGCCCAGTGAGTGGGACTTTGTTAAAGCACCTTAGGAAGAAATACAAATGGCCTGCATTTGATATGTTCAGTTATTAGAATAACATTTGGTGTTAAGTGCTCTTAGTCATTATGTGGCTTCGTTTAGTAAGCAATTGAGACCACCCTTTGAAGCATGTCTTAACATAGAATTTTCTTTTTGTCAACATTATTATTAAGATTTTTCCCAACCTTCTTATTTCACTTTTTCTTATAATTTGTTTGCCTTTTACTGTTATTATCCTCAGCATTGAATCCAATTTCTTTTATTTGAAATTCATTTCTGCTATTCAAATCATATATATATCATATCATGAGACATAATTTTCTCTGGAAAGGACCTTAGTGGCAATTCATTTAAGAGACTATTACTAAAGCAAGATGTCTGATTGCCACAGAAGGAGGGGCTCTGAGGATAATTATGAAAAACAGTAACAAATCCAGTGCCTGCTTAAAATTGTGCTCCTGTTTCTATGGAAGACTTCTCAGCCTAGCATTTAATAGCAATTTTCTGATGACCCTGTTAGCTAAAAGTTGTAGAGGTTTTTGTTTTGTGTTGTGTGTGTTTTTTTTCCTGTGGTAAAAACAAAAAACAGGATTCTATTCATTGCTTGGAGTCCAAAGAGGAAAATCTAAATATCTTGTAGTCTTAGTGGAGGGTACTGAGAACTCAATTACTTTCAGATTGTTGGACCACATCTCAGTGAAGTTGGAGAAGGTTTCTGGATCTAGAAATCCCCGTTCCCCTGAGGGCAGGGTTCCTGGATTTAATGGGCACACAATCGCTCTCTTTTGGTTAGAATCCCTTTTTACTTGGGAAATTATCAGGGTTTGGGGTTCAAACAAAATAATAACTTCGTGTTTCTGTTTCCCATAGCTTCAAATCTATTTTTCTCTGGATATAGACATAGCTAGGCACCTCATTTCCTCTCATCTGTGAGGACCTGCAAGAAGAAAATACACTTGGACACAGAATTTGGGTGTGCATGGCTCACCCTTTCTCCAATGCTTCCACTCTGGAGCCTGTTTCTGGAGCCGTGCTCTGGCTCTGTGTGCCCTCCTGCCCGCCTGGCTCTTTGCTTCTAACCCTAAATAGCATCTGCTGTGCTCAGGACACACATTGCTTCTCTTCCAAAAGCAAGCCAACTATTATCATTTCCTAGGTAGTTTATAACTTCCCACCTTTTAAGGAAAAGCACTGAAAATTCTTCATGATTATTTTAGCATAACAAGACATTCCACACACTAAATATTAGTAAGACTAATCTGTTCCTTATACCCGCCCCTTGGATTTAACAGATTGCCATGTTGACTCAGCAGATGTACCTGAGTTCTCAGTGCTCAGTAGCTCAGGCGAATGGATTTGAGAATCAGACCTCAGTCCCAATCCTGGTGATGTGGCTGGCTGTCCTGATGACCCTAGATTAAATATTTCCTGTGTCGAAATGAGATTGGTAATGGTTCCCTCAGGATTGGGAGACTTAAGCGTGATACCTGGAATCTACCTGGCAGGCTCCAGGTACATATTAAGCACTCAGCACTGAGTCCTTGGTACTAATGGGTTTTCTTTTTAAAACTCCCTACGTGCTGGGTATGGTGGCACAAACCTTTAATCCCAGCACTTGGGAAGCTGAGATAGGGGGATTGCCATGAGTTTGAGGCCAGCCTGGACTATAGAGTGAGTTCCAGGTTAGCCTGGGCTACAGTGAGAGCTTTCTTCAAACAAATGACCTCCCAAACTTATTCAATCTGATCATCAGTTTTCTGTCTTAGAGTAAGATTTGCTTCCAAGCCTGCAAACCCCTCATCTTCTTTGCGTGTGTGTGTGTATGCAGCACACTGGTTTGTTTGTTTGTTGTTTTTTTTTTGGGCCAGACTGGCCAGCCAGTCTCAGCCTCAGCTGCCTCCTCAGGGTTGGGGTTACAGACATGCACAGCTTTTTCATGGGTTCTGGGGATTAAACTCGGGTCTTCATGCTTGCATAGCAAGTGCTCTTACCCACTGAGCCATCTCCCCAACTCTCTTGGAAGTTTTAAGAGCAATTGCATGCCAGTTGACATGCCGACACCAGTCTCCTAACTTATAAGAACATTTGGGTCTCATGGTTATTTGTTGCCCCCTCCATTCATTGGAGCTGGTTGAAGACCTTCTCAGCATGGCCGTCTCTAGTCCCTTGCTATTTTGTTTTTCTGCAGCATCTATTGTCCTCTGCTTTCAAACATGACTTTATCCAAAGTCCCTTTTCTAAAAAAAGCAACCTACCAGTGTGAAGCTGCTTTTTGTTTTATGGAAGAATCAATCGCTCTGGGTAATAGGTTTGTGGTTAATGATTCATGATAAATACATTAGGATAAAAGAAAGAGAACGAACAAAGCAGAATACATCTGGGAGATAAGGATCAGTTTCACTCCGATGAGCATGACCTTGAAGGAGTCCTGTCCACTCTCACTTTTTTTTTTATCATTGCAAATAATCGGAAATGTAATGACTTGAATATTTTATTTTCATATAGAAAATAGAGCTCTAGGCCCAGTGTATTCTGAAAAGAATTTTAGGTTTGGGAATTTTGTGTAAGATGGGTCAGAAAGCAAAATAATCCACCAGAAGGAAACGGACCCACCTTATATAACAGTTACTGTTTCTTCCCAAAGTTGTCCACGTTCCCACTTTTTTTCACACTCATCACAGCTCTTAAGCCATTCATGTGGAAGTGTTTGGCCAGCTGAGCTGTCTCCTGAGATTTCAACTTTCAGTGGAAGTCAGTGTCCAAGTGGAGACACAGAACCATTACTAAATTTATCCGTTTATGAGCATGTAATATGTCCATTCTTTCCCAAGAAGAACAGAATGGACCCATGCCTTCCTTAACAATACTTAGTGCTATTAAGCACATTTCCACAACTTTGGTTTTTGTTAATTCTGTGAAGCCACAGGTTTGAAAACATTTGCTTTATGTAATTGTTCTTTTATGGTCTTCCCCACCCCACTCCCAGTGGACCAGTTACCACTGATAAGATGATGTTCTTCAAACCATAACTAATCCAGCACCAACCACAGTCATGGACTTAGCTGGTTGTCAGGTTTAGCTGTCTTTTCTTTTGCACGTGGATGTGTGTCTGCATGTTGACACTTGTGTGGGCACTTGTGTGCAGGGTGTGAAGGCCAGAGGTTGACTCCTTTGCTCTCCACTTTATTTACTGAATCAGGTCTCTCTCTTCAACCCAGAGCTACCGTGTCAGCTAGTCTCGCTAACCAGTTTGCACCAGGGACCCCACCTCTGACTCCTGAATGTTGGAGTTACAGGCAGGCCACCCCCCCACCCAATCCGCATGCTCTTGCAGTAAGGTCTTTATTCACAGAGCTTTTCCCCACCCCTGAGCTGTCTTTAACACCAACAAAGGGCTTTAAATGAAGCATGGCATGTTAAAATTGCACACAGTTGTTGGAAAGCATATTTAATCGAGGAATTGCTTCCGTAAATTAAGAAAAACCCATGCCACCAATCTTGGCCAATGTGAGTTGCCTCTGGGCTTTAAAAATGTGTAGCAGTTTAATCATTTGAGCTGTTTGCACCTAATCCTTCTCCTGTTGGTTGAACTTCTTCCCGGGCCCGATGATCCATTGCTTTTGGTTTTAAATAGCATAGCCATTTCTATTTTGTTTTAATTTGCACAGTATGAGGAAACTATAGAGCTGCAGGAAAAATGTCACCAACAGTGCCACCTGGCAGGAGTAACAGAAATGGACAGTTTTTCACCTTCTGGTCCACTCTTTATGGTTATTATGAATATTCGGGTTGGGGAGATAGATGGCTCAGTGATTCAAATGTTTGCCACTCAGCTCTGAGTACCTGAGTTCAGATCCCAGACCCCACATAAAAGCTGGAACTTGAGGCTAGCTTCTGTATCCCAGAGCACTGATGGTCAGGTGAGAGGCAGAGATAGGAGAATTTCCAGGAAGCTCGGGCCCTGGTGAACACAGCAGTGAACACCAAT
The DNA here is from genome assembly GCA_004024765.1 of Zapus hudsonius. NCBI lineage: Eukaryota > Metazoa > Chordata > Mammalia > Rodentia > Dipodidae > Zapus > Zapus hudsonius. The sequence continues at coordinate 20,886 of PVHP010010321.1, read as the reverse complement.
GAGAGAGGGACGGGGAGGAAGGTGAGATTGTCTCAAACAAGGTAGAAGGTAGGGACCAAGCCCTCAAAGTCCTCTGAGCTCCCTCCCCATGTTCCCCAGGGCACATGCATGTCCACACTCTCACACGTGCACACACACACACACACACACACACACACACACACACACCTCTTAAAGAAATATTGAACCCTGTGTATGGTTTGTTGCTAATATTTTGCCAGTCGTTTTTATGTTTATGAAAAACCGTGGCCCTGAATAGGCCTCCCCTCTCTTCAGAAAATAGTATTTAACCAAATATCAACTCTTGTATATTCTTCTAATTTCACCAATTCTTGATTTTGTACAATTTTTCAACATGACACTGCATCCTTATTCTCAAAACAGAAAGCTTTAGAAAGTTACCTCTTTTATTGCAGCCCACCTGACCCACTGCACCCAGGACCCCTGTCCATACGCCATCCTTCCAACCTGCATATATGTTATTGGGGTTAAATCAGAACATGTTTTTATTGTACAAAAAAGGTTGTATAAAAGTGCCCTGATCCACTGTGGTTCTGTTTCTTTCACACACAGCTTTTTCTTTGTTTTAGGACAATCCCCTTGTGTGTAAAGTTATTTCTATTTCTTTTTATGATTTCCAAGTTGTCCTTAGCATCTCCCCAACTTTCAGATCCTCTTTTGAGTGCCTTCACACGCATGAGGTGACGGGTCGGGGTGCAGGGGATGAAGCCCCCCAAGAAATTTCTTACCTGTTCCCATCCCTGAACTGATTTTTCACTCACTCACCTGCCCAATTGTGAATGTGCTGTGATCTCCTCTCCCTTCACTCTCTTCTGCAGTTTCTCCCATTTTCTGGAAATCATGTTGTATTAGTTTTCTTTAGTAACTATCACTCATTAGCGCAAATTCAGTGACTTCACATAAATGCATTATCTTACTGTTTTGGAGATAGATTTCACAGGATTTTAATCAAGGTGTCAGTTAGGCTGTTTGTTCCTTCCAGAAGCTTTAAGGGAGGATCCATCTGCTTGACTTTTAGCCTCTAGAGGCCACCAGCATTCCTAGGCTCGTGACCCTTCCTCTGTCTTCCAAACCAACAATGCCACATCTTCAGAGTCTTCTGATCTCTGCCTCTCCTTGCCTCTTCTCCTTCTGCATCTACTAGTGATGGTCACAGCCCCATCTGGATAAGCCAGGAACTCCCTCCACCCACAGATCCTTGCTGTAACCATAGCTTTACAGTCTCTGCTGCCAGGAACAGTATAGAAAATACTCACAGTCTTGAGATTGGCCAAAAAAAATTCTCTTGAGGAAATATGTGTGCAACAGGTGTTTTCTGTAATGTTACATTTCTGAAAATATCTTCATTTTATTCCTGATCAATACTTAGACAGGATATAAAATTCCAGATTGTTAAATCTACTTCAAGAATAGGGTGGGTGATAAAAAAGTGACTTTACACATTGAAATTTATTTCTTGTTCATATCATCGCCTTTGTGGGTCCAGTGGCTCTTAGGGAAGCAAGCTTGGGGTTCAGGCAGTTTCCTCGTGTAATGTCTTGATAGGAGACCTTCGTGTCATTACAGTGAGACACACAAACAGAGGGGTATGTAGTGATTTTCATTTCTCCATCATGGACATGATAATGTCACTTATTAATGTATTTTCTTTTCTATTTTAAAGTAACAGGTTTCCTCATAGCATTGTCATACATATTTAGCTTTGATTTCTCTCCCTTCACTCCATCTCCTTGCCCATTCCCCACCTCTGCCTTCGGGATTCTTCTTTCTGCCTTCAGATACTTGTCACCTCTATTGGCCAGACCTGGTCACAGGACTCTCAAGGGGCCTGAGAAGTCAAGCACATATGAGTACCAAGGGCATTACATGTTTCTGCCACTCAACCGTTTCCCTGCAGACTGTTAAGGCCTTCATCTGTTTTAATCTAGCTTCCAGAATGTTCTTTGAGAAGAATAGTTCTTGAGCCTTTATCTGAACAGCTAATCTGTCTCTATGGAAGATGTAATCCTTAGTATTTCAAAGGCTTACCATTTTTGTGTCAGTTTTCATGGCCTAATTCAAATGCTTATGAGCTGGAGACCAATATCCTTAAACTTCTTAAACATACTTAACTTTTTTCTTTTAACCCATGATGTCTTCTGCAGTTTTTATTTCTGTTTTTCTAAACTATTTCTAACATGCAGATTGAGCCTCTCGGATGAGCTGCTCTTATTTCTTCTTTTTTGTTTTTCTTTTCTTTGTCTTTTTGCTCTACTACTTGGAAAAGTTTCTCAACTTTGCTTTCCAGCCCTCCTGGAGAGTTTCTTCCTTGTTCTGATGTCCATTTCCAAGAGCTTTTTGGATATTATGATAGAATGTTGTTTGTCTTAGAATTCACTGGTTCACATAGAGCCATTTGGTAAATTTCTTGCAAAAGGCCATTGTTAGAGATTTTATTATTCTGACTGCTATTCTGACAGAATCTTCTTTCTACTCCCCTTTGAGTTGCTTGTTGTAATATCCAAAAACTATTGATTTTGTGCTTTGTGGTGACAGTACTGCTTTTTAAATTTTTTCCGACCTTAAAAGTTTCTTAGTAACAAACAGAATTCATTTTATCTCTTCCTAAGTCTGACTCATATTTTGTAGCCCTATTTGCAATAATATCAGATAATATAAAATCCATGGTTGGAGAATGTGTATAACCAGCATCATGTAATTCATCTTTAGAACATGTGCCTGGTACCCAGGAGCATTCAGTAATTATTGTCAAATTAGTGAAAGGAGGCCATAGGGAATACTGTTGTTTTCCTTGAAGTTTTGATAATAGCCCAAGTATTTTATCATTAAGTATAAGTTTGATTTTTAGTTTAAGATGATTATTCTTTGTCATGTTCACCTGTATATGTTCGTGTGTGTGTTTGCATGCCAACAGAACATATTAGGTGTTCCTCCGGCACCATCCACCTTTTTTTAATTTTTTTTTTTTGTGTGAGGAGAGAGAGAACGAGAGAATAAGCGAGAAAGGGAATGGGAATTTCCGGGCCTCTAACCACTGCAAAAGAATCCAGACAGTCCACAGAGGAGAATATCCAGCTGATTGGGGATGGGGAGGAGGGCATTGGGGAATTGGGGATAACAACTCATTGTTGGCCCACTAAATAATGTAACTCATTATGGACAATAAAATAAAAGAATTCAGATACCTCTATAAAGGCACTTTGTGCCTCTGGCTTTACGTGGGTGCTAGGGAATTGAACATGGGCCTTCAAGCCTTGCAAGCAAGCACTTTAACCACTGAGCCATCTCTCCAGCCTCCATCTACCTTTTAGAGACAGTCTCTGTCAGTGGCCTGGAACTCAGTAAAAAGGCTAACCAGTGAGCCTCAGGGGTCTGCTGTCCCCACCTCCCTAGTGCTGGAATTATAATAAGACATCATGTCTGGCTTTGTTTTGTTTTGTTTTGTTTTTTGAGGTAGGGTCTCACTCTAGCCCAGGCTGACCTGGAATTCACTATGTAGTCTCAGGATGGCCTCGAACTCACAGTGATCCTCTTACCTTTGCCTCCCGAGTGCTGGGATTAAAGGCATGCATCACCACGCCCGGCTTCTGCCATTTTTTTAAATGGTGGTTCAGAAGATGAAACTCAGATCTTCATGTTTGCAAGGCAAGCACTTTCCCAACTGAGCTATCTTCAAAGCCCATGTTTTTAATTTTTTTCTGAACACATAGTTATTTGAGAGTACTTAGAAATGTGTCCAGCTAACCAAGTTAGTTTAATTCAGCTTTATTATAGAAACTAATATGGGAAAACTTGATGGGGACAAATAGGTTGAAAAGTGACATTTTTTTAAACCAATGTTTGATTTTTCTTACCATTTTTGGTGAGGACCCAGAAGAAAGTAAAAGGGGGAAAAAGGAGAATTTGAATGTGCAGGTGTTGTTGAACTTTTTTTCCAGTATGAAACCACAGGAGGATGTATTAAGTTAGAGTTGCTGCCAGAGCTCATGGAGGGGTCTCCAAAGGGCATCCTCAAACAGAGCAATTAATGTGTCCCATGCAAGGCGTCATTGAGCTACCTCTGAAAGTTTATTTGCTCTTGTAGTCAACAAAGACCAAAAGAGCTGGATAACATCCAGAAACTAACCAGAATGAACTTGAGAGGAGGAAGGAAAGATTAAATTGATTCCTGTCATAAAAGATGTTGGTTTGGAGAAACGGATCAAAGTCGACAAAATCAAAAGGAATGCTCTTGAGGTAAACAGCTCTTCATCAAGTCCTTGAACGCATCTGAAATTAACAAGGTGAGGCACGTCACTGACAAATGGAAGATGTTCTACTTACGATGGAGAGGAAATAGTTGGGCTTCATTTGCACAGATGATCGTGCAGGCCGAAACTGTAAATCAGTCCTATCAAGTTTATATATTCATAGATGGCGAATGTGGATTAGGAAGAGAACAAGGTTGTTTGGAGGGTTAGCCTGATATTTCAGAGTTTATTTTTGAATCTGTTTTCCCCTTCTATGTAACAAAATAAATGTTTTTCCTCAAGAAGATTATTGCTTAATAGTAATAGAATTCTGTTTGCACTTTAGTAGTGATTGATGGTTATTTCCAAGTCATTCTCTGGGTTGCTACGGTGCAACTGCTCTGATTACCCGTTCTGTATGTTAAATATTTGAAATTAATTCTTGAGGAACTGGGGATGGAACCTTGGGGCTCACTGACCCATGGAGGTACATCACAAACCCTTACTGTTGTGTATTAAATATATACTTTTATTTATTTATTTGAAAGAGAGAGAGAGAAATGAATAAGTATGGGTGCACTAGGGCCTCTGTCACTGCAAACAAACTCCAGATGCGTGTGCCACATTATACATCTGACATTACATGGGTGCTGGGTTCTCAAACCCAGGCTGTCAAGCTTTGTAAGCAAGTGCCTTTAACCTCTGAGTCATCTCTCCAGTCCCCCTTACTGCTAAGTAGTAAGTAACTACTGTTAAGTAGACTTAACAGCTACTCTTCCTGAGATTTCCTCCACTTTGAAGATTTTCCTGAACTCATCAGTCACGTTTTTATGAGAGGAACTAAGTAGGTAATGTTTGTGGAATTGTTTTGGGAGCTATAGGGTGCTGGCCATGTCACTAATGGGCAAAGACAGGGTCAGCCTCTTTTCTGGACCTCTCAGTCATCTCTTTCTTCCCAGGGGCCTGAGGGGACACCTTGAAAATGAACCCCAAGGTGGTCTACTGCTCTGGTGTGCTGTCTTGACTCCATGGTGCCCAGGGTTGTAGGGTTCCTAAGTCTCTGAAGTTCAAAGCCTAATGAAAGACAGACTAAATAACATCCCTGGTTATTGCTTCCCATGTTCAAATCACCTTGACCTTGATCTTTTACTACCTGCTTCCTAAATGGTGAGAAGGTATAAGAAAGAAAACAAAGCTCTCTCGCCTTAGCTTTAGAGTAGGACAGGACCAGCTGGACTGTCCCCAGGACATATCTAAGCACCTCTGAGTGTTCATCCTCTGCCTCTCATAAGCAGGCATTGGAAACACTAACTGGATGGGACATGAGAGAAAACCGATTATTGTGAAGCAGACTGGCGGCAGAAAGAGATGGAGAAAGGAAGCCAGTTGAAAGGGCTTTGAATGCTCTGGCCTGGGGCTGAGGAGGTGGTTCAGCTGGAAATGTCAAAGCATGAGGACCTGAGTTTAGATCCCACACATGTAAAACAGCTGACCGTGGTGATGCACACCTGTAATTCTAGCACTGGGAAGGTGGAGACAGGAGACCCCTAGGGCTTGCTGTCTAGCCGAATCATTGAACTCCATGTTTAGTGAGAAACCCTTGTCTCAAAAAATATTTGTGAAGACACCTGATGAGAGGTGACCTCTGGTCTCCAGAGTCTCATGAACAATGCATGTGCACCTGCGCACACGTTAACCCATACACATATGTATATACACATACACATGCCAGAAAGCACAACAAATAGGAAAACAAAAATTCTGTCCTGGTGGGTGGGACTCCCAGTTCACATGGCCTCATTTTGTCTTTGGTGACTATGGCCTCGGGACTCCTACTTCTTAGAGAAGGTAGCTTTGAGCTTCTGCTACGGATCACAGGGTGCAAAACTGCAAAGCACCAAAATAAAATTGACACTTAGGATCGTATAATACCCTCCTGTAACCATGCCTGGAACATACCTTTGTATGCTGTACATTGCACTGTTGCTCGGTGTATATTTCCATCTTCTCGATTATGTTATTATTCCATAAGGACACGGAACATGTTTTGTACATTTCTTTTGACTTCATGGATATGTACAAATGATACATAGCTAGAAGAATCCTTTCATCTGCAGCCAGAAGTATCCAATGTGAGCCTACAGTTAAGTCGTCTCTACCCAGCATTGCTAGGGAGCTGTGTGCTGGCAGGGTGGGGAGGGCACTCATCAGCAGAAGTGACTAGAAAGGTCCATGCTTCCTGTTCTGTCACTTCTTTCCCTGGCTTTGATCCCCATGTCCCTTCTTCTGCCTTCTTTCTCTTCAAAAACAAATGTCCCTTTTCTCCTGACCAAAAGGAATATGCCCTTGAGATGGTGTCTTGAGGCAGTGAGAGCAATGTGCAGACTATAGTTTTATGAGCATTTCAGGTCTTTTGATTTAGAGTATAGGTAAAACTACCAAAATAGGTCAAATTAAACTGATCTGAGAACCTGATCTACTTAGTAGATGGGTTGTGAGGGTTATCCAGTAGATGTTGCTAAAATTTCACCATGTATTGAAGCACAGGATGGTCACTGAGGCGCGTATTTACTCCTGGATTGCTACAGCAGTGGAATATAGTGAGCACCCACATTCTGGGGCTTGGTGACTCTTCAGAATAAGCCTGTGTCTCTTGCTAATGGTGGGATTTAGCGGATCTTGAATATCTATTATCCTCAGTTTCCCACTGTCTATAACAGAGACCAAAGATCCTACATGATAGGGTGATTGAGAAGATTAACTGGAGGAAACCACGCACAATGCTTAGGGTAGTCTATTCACGATTTATGTATGGATGTTGGGCAGTTGTTGGCAAGGACTGAGTGGGTTTGGTGTGTGTGTGTTTGCAAACATAAAGATCATGATTTTATTTTATTTTATTTTGAGGTAGGGTCTCACTCTAGTCCAGTCTGACCTATAGTCTCAGGGTGAGACCTATGTAGTCTCAGGGTGGCCTTGAACTCACTGCAATCCTCCTACCTCTGCCTCCCGAGTGCTGGGATTAAAGGCGTGCGCCACCACACCCGGCATGATTTGATTTTTTAAAAAATATTTTATTTATTCATTTTCAAGCAGAGAGATAGAGATAGAGAGAGACAGAGAGACAGAGAGAGAGAGAGAGCACACCAGGGCCACCGCCTTGTGGGTCTGGCTTATATGGGTCCTGGGGAATTGAACCCAGGGCCTTAGGCACTGGAGGCAAGTGCCTTAACCGCTGAGCCATCTCTCCAGCCCTTGATTTGATTTTAATAAGCGTTCTTAGTTTGCTTTTTGCTGCTATAAGAAAAAAGCCAGATGAGCTAATTTATAACGACTGGAAGAATTCTCCCAGTTTCAGAGTCTGGGAAAGTCGAGATCAAGTTAAGGGCAGGTTTAGTTGTCTGGTTAGAACTGTGTTCTCAGGAGGGTTCACATGGTAGAAGGTAGAGGACAAGCGAAGCAAATGCTGCTTAAAGCTTCTTTTGTGAGGAACTCAGTCACACACATGAGAAGGGGAACCCTTACGACCTAGTCATCAGAAGGCTCTCATCTCTAAATGCTATCACATTGGCCTTGAGTTTCAACACCTGCATTTTGGAGGGATGTATTCAAACCACCACCTTGGCCTTGGAAGCTTCCATTTCAAATTATTCTAACTTGGGTGACAATAGATGGAATTAAGTCGAGTCACCAGTACATTTTATTATAGTAAAACCAAACAAAGGACTTCTTTGACGTGCAAATTGCAGGTGTGTTCTCGAAAAACATCTCTGTGCCTGGCAGAATGAATGCTTAAATTTGCCATTAGTGGCATTGATCCCATTGTAAATACACTTTTAAATCTAGTTTATTAAAGTAAAATCCAAAGCAGTTGTTCACTATAAGTACTAACTATAAAATTAGAAACAGCGTATTGTAAATTACATTTCTTTTCCTTGTGTCTTACAGGAAAGAGCATTCTAGAGTCCTTTTGGAGGGTGCCTATGCTAAATACGACCTCAGAATTCAGGAACATGCTTGTGTAGGCGCCAGAGCAAATCAAGGGGGAAATGCCCTTTAAACAAACACTACTCATTGGAAATCCATGATAATTCAGGAAAGACACAGGCTGACATATGCCTTTTTCTCAGAGGAGATCAATATAACATAAGGTTGCAGGAACAATTCAATTACAAAAGAGCACCACTTTGTTTCAAGGACTTCTTAATGTGGAGAAAACGTAAATGACCAATTTCTTACCAGCTTCAACCTTTCACTTAGCACTGGTTCAGGTACCTGTTGAGGGTGAGACCATCCCTCGTGGAAGGTTCTATGACTCTCCAAGCTGTGCAGAACCCTCAAAGGAAACATGCTAACAGGTGTCATGACCTGATGTATAGTATCTACTGCCGCTAATGGATGAATTGTGTTTTACTGAGTCCTAATCTGAATTGCTAATATTAATAGAGGCGATTTTGACAACTGTTCATCGGTAATGTCTGCCAAGGCCTCTCAGGTAAATGTGTTTAGTGTGATGGTTTGTTCTGTTTATTTGGCTTAAGTCAGAGCCATTTTAAAGCTGGAAGGGAAGTTTGCACTAACTTCTTCTCTAGTTCCAGCAAAGTATGTTCTTGTCACTAAATATTTTAAATATATTTTAAGCCAACGAAGTGGGTTTTTTTTTTAATTGTCCATAATGAGTTACATTGTTTAGTGGGCCAACAATGAGTTGTTATCCCCAATTCCCCAGTGCCCCCCCTCCCCATCCCCAGTCAGCTGGATATCCTCCTCCGAGGGCCATCTGGATCAGTCTTTGTGGTAGGGAACCATGGATAGCCTAGTATTCAGCCGAGCCAATGAAGTGTTGACATTATACTTTTGTAATGTTTCCTTTAATCAAACTCAAGATATGCTCATGATGCATTGAAAGTCAGTCACTACATCAGTAAAGTGCCCAAGAGAAGAATCAGTTCCATTTCATAGCCACAGACATTTGGAGCTAGATATTTTTATTTGAAAAATATTTTTATATGAGTATATGAGAAAGTTGCTCGTGTTGTCCCAAATAACAGAAGTTTTTATTCTACTTACTGCTTAAGTAGCTACTTATGCTATTTAATTGGAAAATTAAGGATTTTGAGTACATGTAAAACAAACTGAGTCACAGTTCATATTTAAATTGACTTTCTATTTTTAACTGAACATGAGTAATTTGAAATTTTCCTATGCAGATAGCAGTGTTCAATTACACATATGTGTGTATTCAAAAGTACCAGTGGAAGATTAATTTTTCCTCACTTGAACCTTTAAAAGTTTTTGTCTATTTATTTACATGTGTGTGGGGGCACACCAGGGTCTCTTGCTACTACAAATGCACCATCCAGCTCGATGTGAGTAGCTAGGGAGTTGAAGCTCAGTCAACAGGCTTTCCAAACCAGCAGCTTTAACTGCTGAGCCAGTTCCCTGATTTTTCTCTCCTTTTAAATGCCAAATGGTTTAGCAATTAGAATTAGTTCAAAAAGAAGAAAATGTTTTTCCTGCAGAACATGAGGGTATTGGAGAATTAAGAACTTAAATAGTTCATGGGAATGTTTTTTTCTTAAATCTTAATAAAACATGGTTTACTCTTAATCTAATTGTTGAGATCAATGTTGTATGACCATAGGATGTGTATTATAGCCTCAAGCTCCTATTCAGTCAAAATTAGGGATTGTAACAATGTGTTCTCGTACTTTTTGTTTGGGCTGTATTTCACAATGTAAAAACTTTAAAGTTTTTATAAGCCTTTCTCTAAAATATATTGCTTCTGATTTTTATTAGTCATTACATCTGTCTTATGATGATTTTGAAAATAAGTATCTTTTAGTAATTTTTCACAATTAATTTTGTTATAAATTCAAATTTAATGGCAAGCAATTCAACTTTTTTATATTCTAAAAGCACAGGTTTTAAACAGTGATAATTATCCTATATATTAAAGCATGTGACTGGACAGTTCCATTTTCTTCTGTTCTTGAATAGTCTCACCTGCAAAATTCCAGAAGTCCTGTAGGCCCAGAGAATCATGTACTTCCTCTTGTCCAGACATAACAGTGGTACCCTATATTCGATCTGCTCACTGCATGATGTAATGTTCTTAGACATATATGTAGGACTGAAGATTCCCATATCAGTTCAAAAGGCCCTACTAATACTCCATTCCAGGTGGTATTTGTTTGGGTTTTGCAGAGGCACTTGGAGGCCCCTGGGGACCAGCAGCTCTCAAGAGCCCACGTTATTCATGTGATGTTGTGTAACAGGATTGTTCTTGGAACTCTGAGAGGATGTGTGCTGGCACACCACCTCCATTTCCACTTAGAAAATGACCAGCCTTCTAAGTGATTACTTTGCTATAGTTAAAGTACCTGATGGAAAAATAAATCTTTTTCTAGATAGTAATTCCTTAGGAATGTTTTTACCTTAGCAAAAATAGTGGTAATTAATTTAGTATGTTCAGATAGTTAAAATAAAAGTTCCATTGTCTTTTTAAAAAATTCTGTTTTGAATTTAATATTATTCATTTATGTGTGTGTGAGAGAGAGAGAGGAAAGAGAGAAAAAGAGGAGAGAGAGAGAGAGAGAGAGAGAGAGGGAGATGGAGATAGAGAGAGGTTTCAGGGCTATTCATTCAGCCTGGGCTTCCAGCCCATGGGATGGTACCACCCATAGTGGTACCCAGAGCAATTAACCTAAGCTAGAAATCTCCCCACAGACATGTCCAGAGATTTGTTTCCATGGTGATTCTAAGACATCAAATTGACAAGCAGGATTCGCTATCACAGGGATGGAGCTCTAGACCTTTCCCTAAAAGTGCAGACAGCTGCTAAACACCAACCCTTTCCCTCTTCATCCTAATGACAAAGATAACTTCCATCTCCTTGGCTTTAGTCACCAATCTTTAGGGTTGGTTGGGGGTTTTTTGTTTTTACAAACTCATTGCCTTCCTTGGAGTATTCTTTTAGGCTTTGTTTTTAAGAATTCCAAACCATTGGGAAATGTTAGCATTCAGGATGAGTGGTTTTTCCAGCCTGCTATGATGGCTCACACCTGTTTTTCCGGCCTTCTGGAGGCAGAGACAGGAGGATTCCTACAAGTCTGAGGCTAGCCTGGTCTACATTGCAAGTCCCTTGTCTCAAACAAACAGGGGCTGGAGAGATTGCTCAGTGGTTAAAGGCCCTTTCTTGCAAAACCTGCCATTATGGGTTTGATTCCTAGTGCCCATGTAAAGCCAGACTCACAAAGTGGTGCATGCATCTGGGGCCCTGGTGTACCCATTCTCTCTCTCTCTCTCTCTCTGTCTCTCTCTCTCTCTCTCTCTCTCTCTCCCTCCCTTCCTCTGTCACTCTCTATGTGTGCCTCAAATAAATTTAAAAAAATAAACAACCATAAAACAAGTTGAATAGCCTTTCTGAAAAGTCATAATTAATTGAAAACATTGATGTTCAAAAGGGAGGAGGGAAATATGGATACCAATACAAGACTTGTTTATACTGTGTGTCTAATTATTAACAATAAATTATCTGAAAAAGTAAAATATACAGAGAAATTATCAGAAAAAAAGAAATCAGCAGGCACTTCTTGGTGTTTGGGGTGGGGGTAGGGGCAGGGGCAGAGGATGGAGAAAATACCAGAAAAGCCTTTCAAATTCTTTTTGACAACAAAGAAAGTATAACTCCAAAGTGGATTTAAATCCTCCTCCTCGCTCACATCCTGAGTTCAGGCCACTCACTGAAAATCACTTCCATGGAGGTTACAATTCACAGGTTGTTTCTTGTGGTCTCGAGGCTCCTTATCCGATGGCAGCCATGCCTCAGCCCTTCATCCTGGCAAGAGAAGGACTGAGGAGAGTTCAAGTTGCTGTCATGGGATCAGACAGGAGCCATGTTTTATTAAGCTTCCCGTTCCGGAGGCTTTTGGACCTAAATGTCGTTAATCAATAAGTCTCACCTGTCGTGTGTAATTTAAGGGAGCCCAGGATGGAGGAGGAGCAGCGTTATCTCCATCACCACGGCCTGTAATGGCTTCCATAACTTACCCACAAGGAGAAACAAGCAAGCAACCACATGAAAGCCTTCCTTGCCTGTTCGTGGTTTTTATTTTTTTTGGCAAGAAATGAAGAGAGACAGTTATCAGATGTGGTACATCATTCCTTAGACTTTGAGTTTTCTTTCCATCTACCATGAATCACTCTCTGATAAGCACAGGGGAAAATACTCTTTTACAAAAATCTCATTGGAGAATCAGTACTTCATCACGGTACAGAAAGACAACTCGATGGTCATTGGAATGCACTGTGCTCTGCCAGACACCAGAGAGTGGATTTAGGCAGTAAGTATAGTAAGTATAGGACATGGTTGTCCTATAAAAATCAGTTATCAGACAGTAATGTGCATAGGAATCTGCAGGTAGGTCTGGGCTGGGGATTGTTCCAGAAGCACTCCCAGGTTCCATAACTGCTGCAGCTCCAAGCTCTGACTTGACATTGTCAAGTTGTGAGAACCTTAGCAGTTTCAAATAGTTCCTGCAAACATTTCTCATCGAATTAGTGGCGCCAGCAGGGACTTGCAATGCCAGCGGATTTGATGAACCCTCAGTGTGCCAGTCGTTAGAGGAATGGGTCAGCTGGACAGCAGCTGTTCAAGCAAACGTGGTCTGTAAACACCCACCGTGGCCAGGGCAGGCCCTCTGCTGAGCCTGGTGTGATTGTTTCTGACGCTCCAACTTTGGAAGATGTGCTCGAAAGGCTCTTTGGTATGTGGGCCTGTTGGTAAGAGCCTGTGATCCCTCATTTGGGAGGAATGAGCAGGAGATTACAAATTCCAAGCTAGCCTGGGCTACATAAAGAAACTCTCTGGGCTAACCTAGAGAAACTCAATCCACAAAAAAAAAAAACCAAACAGATTTTTTTAAACACTTTTTTTCATATTTTTTATTTATTCATTTTCAAGCAGACAGAGAGAGAGAGAGAGAGAGAGAGAGAGAGAGAGAGAGAGAACGAACCAGGTCCACCACCTTGTGGGTCTGGCTTATGTGGGTACTGGGGAATTGAACCCTGGGCCTTAGGCACTGGAGGTAGGTGCCTTTAACCGCTGAGCCATTTCTACAGTCCCCAAACATATCTTTATTGTAGACTGTCTCCCTGCAGACTGAAGGCCAGTCCTCTAGGACTATAGAAGCCACTGCATCTTCACGAACAAATGATTTTACAGTGTAACACTCTTTGCATGGACCAGAGATAATCTGGGAGGATTGGGCTGATACAAGGGATCATCTGGGCTGGGTCGGATGCTGATTTGGAAATAATTTCTCGTTCAGTACTGAATGTCCCTTAAAGTCTTGGATTTATAAAAACAAGGAATTTCAGAGGGAAAAACCATCATCATGAAGAATTTGTCCTTTTCTAGGATTTCAATTTTTTTTAACCATAAAATCTCAATTCCAGTAATTTAACTTTCCTATTCCAGGTAAAATAAGCTACTGATTTTTGTTAAATATTTATTCTATAGAGACATCTCTGCCATGTTGGAAAAAATATCAAAGAAAAATGTTGAGTTTTCTAAAGAATATTCATCTTTGGTTGCATCTAATCTTGAAATATTTAAGTAACATAAACATTAGAAGGGCTGGTTTGATAAAGCCTTGTAAGGCCCATCTTTCAGCACATGATGCTAGGGGTTGAATATTTGTGTCTCCCCAGGTTATGATGGAGAAGCCTAGATCCCCAGGGTGATGGCATTTGAAAGTAAGACCCTTAGATGGTGATCAGGCCAGGAGAATGGAACCCCTTGAATGAGATTAGTGCTTCTAAAGCAGAAACAAGAGAGTCATGGACTTTCTCTTTGCCATGTGAGGGCTCAGCAAGAAAGGGCCCATTTTCACACTAGAACGAGACCCTCACCTGGAACTGTACTAATAGACCCTTGATCTTGACCTTCCACGGTTCTTTAGCCAACAGAAATATAAGAAACCAGTGTCTGCTATTTTGTTTCATTTATATTGTCATTGCTTTCCCTATTGTTAAATTATTTTGAATAAAATCCTAGATACCATGCCTATAAATAACATCAATATGCATCTCTAAAAATATATATATTTAAATTAAATAAAAATATGTAATTGTAATAACATTATAATTTTTAATGGAGACTGGGGAGATGGCTCAGCAGTTAAAAGTGCTTGCTGAGCAAGCACGAGGGTCTGAGAGGGGCTGAGACTGCTTGAGCTCAATTCTCCAGCATCCACATAAACAGCCGAGTGTGGCCAGGGATGTCTGTGACGTTGATCCTACAGGAGGCACAGACCAAAGGCTCCCTGGGGCTTGTTGACAGAACAGAAAGGGGGAAACGGCAATGCTGCATTGAGTGAGAGACTAAATTGAAGGGAATGAGGAGGACACCCAATGTCCTCCTCTGGCCTCCTCACATGTATGCATAGGATGCACACATCTACACGCAGAGTTGCATACACTACCCATGCATCCCATCCCATACACACCGCACGGGCCAAACCACTGTACTATAACTGAACCCGATTGCTCATCCAATTATATATTAAAGTATCACATTGCCAAGCTGCGAATGAGCAGAAAGGCTAGAGCAGCGAATGAGGCTTTGTGGACATCACGATTTCTATCAGCTCTTACACAATGACTTGAATGGTATCATGACATCCAATGTAACCTATAAAACCTACACAAATTAAGGTGGACATTTCAGGCTTGCTACAGTGCATATCTGACATCAAAATAAAATGACTTCAAGGCAGGAGAGATGGCTCACCTGTTAGAGAACTTGCCTGTAAAGCCTAAGGGCCTGAGTTCGATCCCCAAGGCCCATGTAATGCCACATATACAAGGCTGACCATGTCTCTGGAGTTTGTTTGCAGTGGCTAGAGTCCCTGGTGCATCCATTCTCTTTCTCTCTCTCTCTTTCTTCCTCTTTCTCTCTCTCAAACAAAAGATAAAATACTGTGATGGTTAGGTTTTATTGTCAACTTGATCTTTTTAATTATCTTGGGTGGGTCTCTGAGGATGTTTACAGGAAGGCAGTCTCTCAGTAGGGGGCAAGATGTAAAGAAGCTCAAAGAAGCTAGAAGTAAACCTCCTTTCCTGTGTGGGCAGTGCAGGAAGAAAATTCCAGAAACTCAGGAAGCCATTAAGT
The DNA here is from genome assembly GCA_004024765.1 of Zapus hudsonius. NCBI lineage: Eukaryota > Metazoa > Chordata > Mammalia > Rodentia > Dipodidae > Zapus > Zapus hudsonius. Next base: position 5,460 of record PVHP010010321.1, on the reverse strand, counting down.
CTGGGATAGGGTTGCAAGACCCCACCCTAAGCCTATATAAAGGGGAAGAAATTCTCTTTGGCTCTCCTTGTTTGCTGTGCTGAGTGTATGGTGTTGGTGATGGGTTTCTGTCTCTGCTTGGACCTGTGAAAGAGGACCCTCCTCTTTTGCTGTTACGGAACTTCCCCTGTATCTATAGCTACAAATAAATCCGTTCCTCTCATAAACTGTGCCTGGTTTGAAGATTCATCCCAGCGACATGTAGCTGACTAAGACAAATATTTAAATAAAAAAACTCAAGATATACAATCATATCATCAAGTATCCATGTGTTAGTTTCGTCTCCTTGATGCATCAGATCAGTTTTGCTTTGTTCAGTATCCAAAGACATCACTATCCCACTACACCTGTCGGTACCTCTTAAATCTCTTTGCATCTGTAAGTTCTTTCTCTTCTTTTGCCTCTATCTTGCGATTTATTTTTTAGGAAGCAGTTCCACTTGTCCGACAGGTGCTTCTGCATTCTGGTTTTCATGACTGTTTCATGTCATGTTTCCATGATCATGTTTCATGATCTTCCTGGAATTGGAGAACTTGTTGCCCTGTTCTCTGGTTTTCCTGGCCTTTGGTGGTTGGCTGTAGAGGCTTGCTCAGATACCAGCTCTGTCTTCTTGTAAGAAAAATATTTCACTGGTGATGTCAGGTGACTTCCCATTGCATTACCATAGAAGGTACATCAAGTCTGATAGGTCTTTCTTTTTCTTTTCTCTTTTGAAATCTTTTAAATAAATCAATACATTCATCTCTCTCTTATGTGAATAAAAAATTCTGGATCCAAATTTGCGTTCACACTTAAAAAGTGAGCCATATCACTTAATCAAGAATAGAACTAAATGTATAAATTATAACATTTTTATATTTGTTTGACATATGCAACAATAATATAAATAAAATTATGCCTTAGTCCATTCAGGCTGCTATATAAAGGGACGTCTGATGAGGACCTGTTTTCTGGTTCATAATTGGAACCTTCTAGTTGTGTTCTCACATGGTGGGAGGGGCAAGGCAGCCTTCTAAGGCCTCCTTTATTAAAGCCCAAATCTCTTCACAAGGCCTTTAATCACCTCCTCAAAGCCCCACTCTTAACATCATCACATGAGATATTACATTTAAACATGCAAATGAGGGGACACATAGATTCAAACCACAGAAGATGAACTTGAACCATTTGTAATAGAAAAGACAAAATTTAAGGTGACCTTGGCACCAATGAAGTTTTTTTTTTAATAAGTCCAGAGACAGGCAGTTTCTAGACTGAAATGACTTCCATGAAATGCTCACGGAAACCATGTTTTCTTGTGGATGGCCTCCATGCTTAAGATGACCTAATGGTCCCAAGTGGCCACTAAAACTTCACCTGGCCAGCCGTGGATGGAGAGAAGGGTGGAAAAAGGGTTGGTCTCCCAGCTGAGTCATCCTGACCTTTCCCAGAATCCCACCCAAAGACGTGGGCATATTTATAAATAGTTACTCATAATTTCAAGGAAAGTAAGAAACATTGAAAAAAATAGATATGCTACTTTCTGAGCATGTCATAATATTGATAGGGTATTTCAAAGAATTTGAACAAGCATGAGTAATAAATGCCCACTACAGATTCCATTAGGATTGTGACATGGCTGTGCCTCATTACTGTGAGAACATAATTATAAAATTCTGGAAAAATACCGATCTGGGTATGAAAAATAAGCATGCATAAAAATGCAGAGGAATCCTTAGCTAATGCATTGCCAGCATTTGGTAAATTTCTGTTGCAGAAACACAGCAACAATGACACTAAAAGCCAGGCTGAAATGGAAATTCAAGTCAGGTTTATCCAAATAAAGGAAGGGTTCTTCAGATTTGAAGGGTGGAGTGGAGGAGGGTCTGTAGGAATCATTCTAGATGTTTCGGGTTGAGGGGATGTGGGCTGAAGCCAGGGTGGGGATGGGACTCACTGAGGTATGAAATATTAAGCAAGTAACTTCCCTGCAGTGATGATATTCAATGGACTGTCATTTCTCTAAGCAATTCAGGAAGTGTGTCCTGTTCCACAGAAAATAGAACTTTCTTGCACTTGTATTTTCGAAGTAAATCATCTACCCAGCTGTTTGGCTTTATTTTCTGTTGTATTTTATTTTTCTAGGAAACTTGAATGGGGAAAGATTAATAGAGAAAAGATTGCCTACTTACCTAGGGTCAAACTCTGTTCTGAGTAGTTTACATTGAAACGGCAAGACTATCAAATTGGCACCATCATTAGGCTATTTTGTAAATAAATAAACTGAAGTATAGAGCAGTTAAGTGACTTGCCCAAGTTATACTGCTGCTAACACAGTAGACGTGGGGTTGGTCCCAGGCCCTGTATGGTATGGCTGTAACACACACCATGCTGAAAATTTAGGCAAATTGTGAGGGAAGGAAATGGGCATGTGGCCTGGAATTTGTTTCATAGTGACACAGGGTATAGCGGTTTGGGTCTGAAATGTCTCCCATCACCTCATGTGTGTGTGGTTGAGTCTCAGGCTTGGTCCTCTGCTGACGGAGTCTTGCTGGAGAAGGTGCGTCCCTGGGGCTTGGTCTTGAGATTTGTTAACTCAGCCCCACTGGATGTTCAGAGCTCAATTTCCTCTTGCTGCTTTCTCTCTGCTGATGTGACAATACGTGACACTCAGTTATCTGCTCAGCCAGGTTTTTCCCACTATGATGAAACTTCCTTTCAAAACTATTAGCTGGAAATAAACTCTTTCCCTTCATAAGCTGCTTTGGGTCAAGTGTTTTGTCCCAGAATCAGGGAGGTGATTGTCACACAGGGAAAGTCTAGGTTCCATAGTTGGGTACAGCCATGGTTCTGACTCTAGCTTCCCCAGCATCCACACTGTCTTCACTGCCAGCTCTGAGCCCAGGAAGTCTTGGCCTACAGAACTTGTGTCATCCTTGGGGCTCTACTCCTCTCTAGCACGTCTTCATTCCCTCTTCCCATGTGAGTGGTCCTAACAGTCACATACCCTGCCAGGAGACCCTGCAGGTTCCCTTGTAGCCTGACCTCCACCCCTGCTTATGCCAAGCAATCCACTGCCTGCATTTTGCAGGCCTTGGATTCTGAGTGCAGCATTAGGTGTTTAGCCTAGGATTACACTGAGATGTAGTGATAGACCACAGAGCCCACCCTTGACTGGCAATTCAGACCTGAGCAGAGGCCATGCGATAGTTGCACAGTTACACTAATCCCTCACTTCCCTTTCCTTCCACTCTCCCACCCCTCCTTCTCCTTGCCCATGAAAAGTCTTATGTATGTTCCTGAGTCCTTCAGATTTGATGGGGCGTCATGGCCAAGCCTCTTGGAGTAAATGAAGAGAAGAAGGGAGAAGAAGGCTGAAAGCAGGGGAGGGGTGCTGGCCAGTCTCCAAGGTGCTGTTAGGCACCCTCTGGACCCCAGACATAAACCATGCCCAGGTAGGAAGGATGACTTCCAGCTCGGCAGTAGCTCCTCCCCAGCCCTTCCCTGAGTTTCCTGGAGGATCTTGGTCTCATAACTAGCATCAAGTGTCTCTTCCTTGAGAGACAAGAAGGTCTTATATCTTATCTGCATTCAGCTTGCTGCCTACTTCACAGGAACGCACACATCCTCGCAGGACCTCAGTAAACATTGAAAAAAAGTCACTATTGTTATCAGAACCCATGAACTCAGTGAAGCCGAAGCCAGAGACTGACCACAGTGTTCCCATCAACCCCAGGCTTGGCCCCATGATACCCTGAAGCAGGGATGCTCAGACACACTCATGAGCTTCGGAATTCCTGAGGGATCAATTAGAAAACCACATTCCTAGGTATCACCCAAAGACTCTAACCCAGAGGAGCCAGGGTCTGAATTTAATGGGTCTCCAGTGACCTAAAGACAGGTAGACTATGGGACTCAACTTAAGACCTGTTGAAAGCGGCATTTCTTGATTTTTTTCCTTTAAAGTGCTTAGCACCCAGCTGCTAACTATAGACGTGACCCTACTGTAGTGACTCTGTCCATTGGCAGCTGTGAGTCCCCAAGGAGCTGTTGTGTTGGCTGCAAAATGATCCATGAGGAGGAACATCCCATCGCCTTATGTATCCCAGATCAATCCAACTTTGGTTTCTGACTCAGAATCGCCACATTATGTCCTTTAGTGAGTTTTAAGACACCATTTCCACGTCCAAAGCTACTAAAGGCTTGTTTTCTTTGAGACAGCATTTGCAAAAGAAGTACTTCCACCCCATCGTCTTCTCAAAATTAATAGACTTTTCCCTCCAGCTCTTCTCTCTGCTTGCAGCTATTAAATAGCCATTTGATTTCATAGAGCCCCTGACGCTTCCCTCATTCTTCAGTGATTCTTAATCGAGCAGCTGCTGCGCCTGTCCACAGTCAAGGTGCTTTGGAAAAAAATGGCCTGCCAGGTCCTTTTGATAGACATTTTATGAGGCCATCATCTTCAGATTTTTTTTTGTCAAGCAAAATACTCTCTTTTTCATTATTCCCACTCACTTTCACATGCTGATTAAAGTATCACCGGAAATGTGTGTGGTGACGTTCATATTCCCTAACAATGTTTTATGACAAGCTCAGACAGATGGCTCCTGCCACGCCTGACAGAGTACCAGAAACACATCAGTACCTTGGTATGGTGTGTGTTTAGCTTTGATTACTAGCCCACTTCTGGTTCCAAGTCGTGTGAGTTTATTCTTTATTTTAATGTTTTAATTTCAGTTTTATTATTTATTTGTGTGTGTATGTGCATGTGAGGTTTTTTTCCCTCACCCCTGCGTGCACATGCACACACACACACACACACACACACACACACACACACACACACACACGCACACATTTGAGTATGCAAGCAGACATGCCCCGTGTGCATGTGGAGGTCAAAGGACACCTTTCAGGCTGGTACTCACCTGTCCACCTCATTAGAGGCAGGGTTTCTCACTGTGGATTCTCCGTCCTCAGTTCTTACTCTGCTTGAGTTTTCTGGACCTTCACTTGTCTCTGCCTCTCATCTCACTGTTAGTGTTTACACAAGCCTGTTAGTGTTGTTAGTGTTTACACAAGCCTGCCACAGCTTCTGGCTTCTGGTATCGATTCTGGGGACCCAACTCAGGTACTTCACAGCTTGACTGGTGAGCATTTTATCCACTGAGCCATCTCCCCAGCCTGCATATCTATCTATCATCTATATACTGTCTATCTATCGTTTATCTTCGATCTATCTATTATTTATTTATTTATTTATTTTTAATATATATTTATTGTCCATAATGAGTTACATTATTTAGTGGGCAAACCATGCGTTGTTATCCCGAATTCCCCAATTCCCCCCCTCCCCATCCCTGATCAGTTGTATATCCTCCTCTGTGGGCTGTCTGTATTAGTCCTTGTGGCAAGGTATCCTGTATATCTTAGTACTCATCC
>PVHP010010320.1:18605-48206 GCA_004024765.1 Zapus hudsonius | reverse complement strand
AAAGAAAGAAAGAAAGAAAGAAAGAAAGAAATTACCACAAATGTAATGGCTTAAAACAATAAAAAAAATTTTATTGTATAGTTCTGGAGGTCAGACATTTTCACTGTACTGAACTCTAAAGTGTTGGAGGTGATTGTACAATCTCTTCCTTGTCTTTTCTAGTAACATTTCTTGGTTTATGGCACCTTCCTCCCTCTTTAAAGCCAGAAGCATAGACCTTCCAATTTCAAAGGAACCTTGATTACATTGAGTACATCTGGGTAATTCAGGAAGCTGCATTGTGACAAGGAGGAACTTGGTGTAGTTATTACAAGTAATTAGTAACAATTTATCATTTCTGCTCCAGAAACCTCATGTCTACTACCAAGGCAATTCTAAGAAATACAGGTGCTAAAAATGTAACTGACTGGTTTTGAAGGACTAGATTGTAGAGTACTGGAGTACTGACTAGTAAGAACTGGAGATATTCAGAGCTGTTTCGAATGTTGTCTGGGACTGTCTGATTAGAACACTTTTTACTCATACTCTTCCTCCCAATGTTGTGCAGCTTGGTTTATTCCTTCCCATTGAATTGTCAACATTAGCTCCTTTTATGGTCAAGTTTTTTTTTTGTCAGAATCACGTGTTTTAAGCTACACTATCTTAAAAAGCAATCTAAATGTAACTTGGATTTAAGATTTAGCTTTATTTCCATTTGAAGTTCTGGACATGTCTATAGGAATCTTAATGATCTCAGAACTCTACATGAAAATGCAGGCATTCAGCTTCAGATACAGAGTATCTGTGGTCCATCTTATAGTGTATTTATAAGCTCCTGGTCTTTTCTAACTCACTTCTGAGATCCAGTTATAGCCACTGAATTGGCTCAACTATTGGGCTTATGACTCTTCCCTCATGAAGATAAATAGCTAGGCCAAACTCCTAGATATGATTTGGGCAGTAGTTAAGGTAGTATACTGAGACCTGTCTGTGGCAGTGGTTACCACTATAGAATTAGATCCTGGCCTTCTAGAACTAAATACAACTAAATTCTCCTCAGAAAATAATATACTGTGTGCTAGGGTAAGACTATTTGTGTCCTTCTAAAATTTATATATTTAAAATCTTAACCTCAGAGTGATGCTGTGAGGAGATAGGGGACCTTTGGAAGGTCATGAGGTTGAGCCCTTATGCAGGAAGTTTAGTACCTTTATAAAAGAGGCCTCAGGGCTGGAGAAATGGCTCAGCAGTTAAAGTGCTTGCCTGCAAAGCCTAAGGACCCGGGTTCATTCTCCCTCTTTCTCACAAATAAATTTAAAAAAAAAAGAAGCCTCAAAGAGTTGCTTTGCCCCTCCTACCATGTGAAATAGCAACAAGACTTTTCTGAAGAATAAGCCTTCATCAGATATCATATCTACCTTGTCACCAGAACTTTGAGAAATGCATGTTGGTCAGTTGGTCATTTGCAAGCCATTCAATTTATGGCATTTTTGTTATAGTAGCTCAGTCAGACTAAGAAACTGTAAATGTATGCCTTACTAGTTCAAAGGCTATCTGTTGATCTTAAGATAGAGAAATGTTTCCTATAAATTTTAGTCTCAAGCTTAAGATCTGTTGTCTTTTGTATTAATTTTCACCATCCTTACTAAGTAGATATGTACATGAGATAAGTCAGAGTAATAAAGGAAAGGCAAAAATCCTAGGAGAGAATGCTTGCTGTATCTTAAGACATATATGTAATTGATGTATTCATCTATAAATTACCCCTTTGTTTTCTTCTAATCTTTACATCCCCCTTTCCCTTTTTTGTCCTGTCTTTTCTTTCATACCCTTCCCTTTCATTTTCACTTCTCTTTACTTTTCCCTTTCACTCCCCAGTTATCATTAACAAATACTGTATAAGTACTATTCTTAGTCATTCATCCTATTGAGAACCAAATACTTAAGTAAAAATTGGATTTTCAGATTTGAAGTATCTTTTAAATTGTCTTAAACTATCTTTTAAATTTGGAATCTTTCTGTACTTTTAGGTAGAAACAAAGGTCATTTTCATCTTTCTTTTCCATTTTAGGACTTTTCTTTTTGGTAGAGATGGAAATCCAAATAAAAGGAATGTGCACAATGAGACATCTATGCATCTGTTGTGTATGGGACCTCAGATTATGATCTCTGAGGGAACCCTTCATCCTCGCTTAGCACGCCCTGTGGAAGATGATTTCAGAAGAGCAGACTGTCTCCAGATGATCTTAAGATGGAAAGGAGCAAAACTTGACCAGGGTGAATACGAGAGGGCTGCTATTGATGCTGTGGATAACAAGAAGAACACCCCCCTTCACTATGCAGCTGCCTCGGGGATGAAAGCCTGCGTAGAGGTAAAACTGTTTCCTATTTGTCATTAGTAATCTTGTGTTTTAGTAATACATCATAGTGTTTGTCTTGCTTCTCTTTACAGTGTTTTAGCTAGCTATCTTTACATCTTTTTAATTCTAAAAGAATCAGGGTGCTTTAAAAATAGTTATTTCAATGTTTTGGATAAAAAAAAGGAAGCCCTCCAAAAAAATTTTTTTAAATGCCAGGCATGGTGGCACACGCCTTTAATCCCAGCACTTGGGAGGCAGAGGTAGGAGGATCACCATGAGTTCAAGGCCACCCTGAGACTACATAATGAATTCCAGGTCAGTCTGGGCTAGAGTGAGACCCTATCTCGGAAAAAAAAAAAAAGCCCTACTACTTAATAGTTAACCTTTGGAATAAAACAGAATCAAGAGCAATTTAAAATTAGAAGATCTCCTAATATAATGGCCAACTAAGAACTTCCATATTGAAAAATAGTTTTAGTCTTCTTTTTAAAAGATTTTAAAATTTCTTTTAGAAAAAGAATTTTGAGGTCAATATATAAAATTTATATGTGTTAGGGAAAATCTTGGCAAGTGAAGTTTATAGATATATTATCTTGAATTGTTCATTTCATTAAGTAGTAGATACATATTAATGAATATATATATTACTCCTTTTAAAAGTTATGATTTATTGTTTTTGCATTAAATTACTGAATGAATACTGTATTACATTTGAGTGTATTGTATGTATGTGTGTATATATATATATATATAGTCTATATGTGTGTGTACTTAAAATAAACATACGTTACTAATAAAGTATTTAACCTACAGGCTTAGATAAAAAAAATCACCCTATAACTTTGGATTTCTTAACTTAGACTAAATTAAAAAGTGTTACTGTAAATTATCTCTGCTGTACATACAACAGTACAGATTTTTCTCAGCTACTAATATTCATGTCAACCCATACATAACTCAAAATTTCTTTTGTATATACATATTTAATATGAGTGAGACACAGTTTAGATTCAATCACAGAGTATCTTCAGATCCAGAAACTATAGACATTTATTGCAAAAGTAATGATCCTAATAAAATTAAAATATATATTTGGAGATAATATTTAATGTTTCATTAATGTTATACTTCTGAATGAGTGTTATTTCAAAACTGAATATATTTTCTTTAAAGATTTCATTCACTTACATGATTGATTCATATATGTAAAGATTATTCTTTTTACTTACAGTACTCTTGTGATCTGTCTTTTGTATACTTGTATTTGAGTTACTTGTTAATCTTTTAGAATGAAGATTGTCCTTTTGTTTCTCCTGTCTCTATCACCTTTGCCCACTAGTTAATGAGTAATGGCTCTTAATGTGAAGTTGTTCTTCCAAGCAGTGCTTTCTAACATTGATTTATTCTAGTGAAAGGCTATGCTAGGATTTGGGGAGGAAGAGGACTAACAGAAATCCTGACGCTGTATTGTTCTGTGCTCACCTCCCAGGGATACAGTGAATCCAGTGGATACAGTTAATGGTTGGGCCTACAGCACATTTTCCTCTATTTTTTTCCTTTTTTCAATTGATAACTTCCATAAGTATAGACAATAAACCATGGTAATTCCCCCCACCCTTATTTACCCCCTCCCAAATCCACACTCCATTAGTCTCCTATTTTGATGCCATTATTTTTTCTCCTATTATGAAGGTCTTGTGTAGGTAGTGTTAGGCACTGTGAGGTCATGAATATCAAGGCTATTTTGTACCTGGAAGACAGCATTGTAAGCATTCCTACCCTTCCTTTGTCTCTTCCAGAAAGGACCCCTGAGCCTTGGAGTTGTGATAGAGATGTCTCAGTATACAGCATATTTTCAAGTGGGTTAGAGGAGAAGAGAATATTTTTGATATTAGTAATAGTATTTTTAAATTGCTGCTTTAATAATGTTGCTTTGAAAATTTCTCAATAACATAATTTCAGTAGTTTTGATTTTGAAAAATCTACTTGAAATGTTGTGCTTATTGAACTATTCCAAAAATTGAGTGGTATTTTTACTAGCACTATTCTTTTGCTCATAGAGGAGAAATTAGTTTTAGGTTAATTCTGTACTTTCTAGAGTCCTGATGATTTGATCAATATGTATATGTGTTTGTGTGTTTTCAATACTTGATCAGTCAGCCTCTCGTATCATATAAGCCTCACTTGTATTCAGAAGAGTGTTTTGATTTAATGTAAAACATTCCAAATGGAGCCTTATTAATGACTTACATGTAGAATAGAATTTATTGACACATTTCAGAATATTATTTTACCCATTTAAAGTTTATCTTAATCTCTTTGAATTAACTGTACTCTTGCCTAGTCTTTGTCCCTTAATGACTTTCTGATTATGCTATTGTTATTTAAACTAGAAGAGTTTCCTAGGGAATCATAAATTAATTTATCTCTAGAGGCCTTTTTACATTTTCTAGCATAAGTACATAAAATAAATACATTGTAGTATGTAGTCCACCAAATAACTCTTGGAACAGAAAAAGCTTAGCCTTCTCTTTCAAAATGTGCTATCATGGATAATGTAAATATTTTTTCTAAGCTTATATTATTATTCTTGGGTTTTTTATATTAATAGTAATAGATATAAATGTCTATAATTTTTCATAATGCTCATTGAAAACAAACCTGATACAAGGTGTAAGTTGACTGAAAGTATCACCAGATACTTACTTTTTTTTTCATAAAGCCAAGAAATTATCGTGTGGTGCAGAGATCAGTGGTATCTAGTCTCAGTTTTCACAGTAACTATCTGTGGGTCCCTATGTGAGTCACTAACCCTTTATGATAGTTTCCTTTTTTTAATATATCTTTATTATGAATAAGTATATACATTGTATGAGCAAATCTTGTGAAGGTGTCCCCATTTTCTTCCTCTCTGTCCCTTACCCACTGGAGTCCTTCCTTTGTGTGTATATGAGATATTAAGTATCTCTGGATCTTTGCTCTGGGTTGTGTTGGGTATTGTTGGTGTTTGTCTCCATTGACCTTTCTTGGGTTATCCTTGCTGTGGTGATTGGTCTCCTGTTTGTCTCGTCACTCATAGCTTTCTCATAGCTTTCATTTGGGTCCTAGGTGTGGTTTGTCTCCTGCCAGGATGTCAGCTATCATCCAATGTCTTTTTGTGGAATTGAGTTGTTCCCGGCTCTCTCAATGCCTTCTGAAAAATAAAAACAGAATCTCCATCGGAGAGTGAGATCAATATAGTTTAAATGAGACAACCTTGCTATTTTGGCTAGCTCGTAATGGGTGTAGCCTCTCTGTAGCTCTCTGGTAGTAGGAAATTCCCCTAGAAGCATGAGTTACCTGTCCCAGGCCTAAGGTAAGACCCTATTGCTAAAGAAATCACTTGAGTGTCATCAAACAACACCAAGAGATCCTGCTAGATCCAGAATGGTAACAAGCTCCCAGATGGTAGCATGTGTAGCACTGGAAGGTGTTGCATGAGCTGCCAGGGGAAATTGGTCAATGACATTTGGTGAAAGCAGAGACCACAGATATACAATATAGACAGTTGTCACAAGAATGCTGAACACACAGCTGTATGGAAGAGACCAGCAAGTCAAGAAATGCTTATCTGTGCAATAGTGGTGCTAAACTGAAGAGGGTAATCAACAGCTTAATGATTGGCTAAGAGATCCGCTCTGTGACAAGGAACCCTTAACTGGAACTGGGATCCATGGCAAAATCCTATGGGATAGTTTCCTCTTTAGTGGTTGGAATAAATAATCTCAAAATTTATCTCAAGAGTCCCCTTTTGTCGCTAATTTTTACTAACCGTTGATTACAGTAAATAGATTCCATTTTTAATGTATAGCCTGTAAGGAAATTATTCCCCTCCCCCAAGGTTAAGGGCAATCTATTTTGAATTCTTGAGGATTAGTATTTATGGAAGCATTTCTTCTCTAGTTGTTGAATTTAGTGTTTTTTTTTTCCATCTATGCATATTAGTTACTTTCTCTTTGCTGTTACAGAAGACCTGACAAAAGCAACTTAAGGATGATGTGTTTGTTCTCACTCAGTGCTGGTAGCAAGAGTGTGCAGCTGAGACTCATCTCCTTCTTATATCTTGCTAGACTAGGAAGCAGAGAACAAAAGGAAGTGGGACCAGAATATAAAATTTCAGAGGCTTCCCTTAGTTTGTGATAGAGCACTATGTAATGTAAAGAAATGTAAAAGTAAAACATAACTCCACACTTCAGAAGCTTAAATATATAAAATAGCATTATCAATGGTGTAACAAGTGCCAGGCGTGGTGGTGCACGCCTTTAATTCCAGCACTCGGGAGGAAGAGGTAGGAGGATTGCCGTGAGTTCAAGGCCACCCTGAGACTACATAGTGAATTCCAGGTCAGCCTGGACTAGAGAGAGACCCTACCTTGAAAAACCATATATATATATATATATATATATATATATATATATATATATATATATAGTGTGTGTGTGTGTGTATGTAACAAGTCCATAATTTGTAATGACATAGAGGACTTAAAAAATAAACTAAATTGGTGTCTAGTGTACAAAAATAAAATTTGATTAGTACATAGAGCTTGAGAAAATTTAATATAATGAATAATACATTTTTTTTCTTTTGTAGCTGAGAATTTTTCTTTTCTACTTTGGAATAGAAATTAATTTTGGATAGGGATGATGGGTGATTTCATTAGCATGGTCCACTTACCTGGTACTTGCCCCCTTGATAAAGCACATTTCATTTCTACAAGTGCCTAGCCTGTGAAAATGATTCAGTCAGTGGTGGGTATGCCCAAGGTTTTTCTTTAGATAATGCTTTGCTTTTTGTGAAAAGCATTTAAAAAAAAAATCAGTGTCATCGTATGTTTCCGATACACTCTTCCCAATGACTTACTTGGAACTCTAAGTAGCTATGTAGTAGTGTTGGATCATGTAGAAATGACTAGAGAATGGAAGGTGATAAGTCATACTTTCCCTTTACAATCCATAGAACCTGTTTGACACTCAGACAACTGTTGTCAGAGCATTTCATGCTTTATTGAAAAGCTGTAAAAACCATTCACAGATTGAAAGGAAAAGTTTAAGAAATTGTATTGTTTTTAGCACCTAGAGTTTTAAAAGTGAAAAGAATATAGAAATTATAGTCCACATTTACAACTGCTTGTCTGTGCCTTAGTTTTTAAATTTTGTTTTTGTCTGTTTCATTTGCTTTTTTAAAAAATACTTTATTTATTTATTTGAAAGAGAGAGAAAGAGGCAGAGAGAGAGAGAGAGAGAGAGAGAAAGAGAGAGAGAGAGAGAGAGAGAGAGAGAGAGAGAGAGAATGGGTACGCTAGGGCCTCCAGCCACTGCAAATGAACCCCAGACACATGGGCCCTCCCATGCATCTGGCCCCACATGGGCACTGGGGAATCGAACTCTGGTCCCTCTGCACTGCAGGCAAATGCCTTAACTGCTAAGCCATCTCTTCAGCCCTCATTTGCTTTTTTTGCAGTAGGGTCTCACTCTAGCCCAGGCTGACCTGGAATTCACTCTGTAGTCCCAGGCTGGCTTCGAACGCACAGTGATTCTCCTACCTCTGCCTCCCAAGTGCTGGGACTAAAGGCATGCTCCACCATGCCCAACTGTTTTTTAAATTTTTATTCAGAAGAGTTTTGAACTCACTATTCCAAATATTTTGATGTGCTAAGGACTGTGTTAAGACAGTGACTAGTAAAGACATTGATTATACACATCCTGGAAGGGTTAATAAGTAGTAGTAAGATTTTAATTAGCAAGATTTTATTATTTATTTATTTATTTATTTGAGAGAGAGTTAATGGGTACACCAGGGCCTCTTGCTCCTCAGACACATGCATCACTTTGTACATCTGGCTTTATATGAGTACTAGGGAATCTAACCCGGTCTGGCAGGCTCTACAAACACACACTTCTAACCACTGAGTCATCTCCCTAGTCCCAAGTAAGTTAAACATTAAATATTTGAAGGTGGCTTTCAGACCTGTGATTTTGTTATAAATACAAAGTTTTAGGCCCACCAGCCCTCCAAGTTCCAAAGCAAAATCTCTAGGAGTCAATTCTAGGAATGTGGTGTGGCGTGTGTGTGTGTGTGTGTGGTGTTTGTGTGTGTGTCTTGGACTCCTTCTAACCCAGGCTGACCTGAAATTCACTATATAGTTTCAGGGTGTCCTCAAACTTTCTAAAGGCTTATTCCACCACTCCCTGCTCTAGGAATGTTTAGGCAAGTTCCCTGGTGATTCTTTTCCATGGCAGTTAGAGAAGCACTGCTGTAGGTCTCAAGCATATGCAGACTGAAGTATTTTGTGGTGGAATAATAAAAGTGACTTAAAAGGAACAGAGAGACTATGGCAAAAAGAAACTAGTAAATGTGATTCAGCTAAATAAAAATTCCAGCCTCAATATTTATATCATAGATCACAAAGCACTTGCTTAACATAGTTTTTAGGTTATCTACATTGGAATCACCTGCCAACACTGTTCATACTTTTTATAGTCCCCACACCACATGTACCTGATATGAGTATCAAGCTAACCAGAATATTCTTGCAGTTTGAAAACCTTGTGCTAGAACAATAGTTCTAGGCACAGCTGCCTAGAAACCTCACACCAACACAATTTAAATATCTGAAGGTAGAACCCCACACTGGTAACTGTACTCTGACTCATGTAGCAAAGCTGTACTTACACAAATGTAGCTGATATTACCTACTACAGGCCAGATATTTATGATTATATATATGCTGTACTTAAAACTGACAGGAAGTACAGTAGGTTTGTATATACACCACCACCACACACAAACATGAGTAATGGTTTGCTCTATGACTTTAGCAAGGCCGTGATTATACAAGCAGTAAGGCAATAAGAATTTTTGAATACCATTAAAATCTTCTGGCTCTTACATATTATGCAAACTAAAACATTACTATCAATATCTAGCTCGCAACTGCATTTAAAAGGTGGTTTTTTAAAAGTAACACATAACACACAGGCACAATTTGCTGGGATATGTTGGGAATAAACTGAGAAAAGTTGCTAATATCTATCAGAGAGGTGAACAAAACTCTCTAGTTCAATAGTAAAGTAGGAAACTTTACAAATTAGAATGGGGGGGCAGATTTTACAGGGGACATAGACACAGGTTCCAAGCAGTACACCTGATATCCAGAAGGATCCATGAGAACAGCTGCAAAGCTGGACTACTCATCAAATCTGTGGATTATAATTGAAGGAAAAAACTTCCCACTCAAAACAGACTTAAGGAATACATGACCACTATAAGCCTACACTATATGTAGAAGATACTTAAATGAATCCATTAGACTGAAAAGAAAGATAAACATATCCACAGGAAAAAATAGAACCAGTAGTTAAGCAAACTAGGACTAGGGAAAGACCAAAAACTACATTAACAAAATGATAGGAATTAATACAAAACTTTCAACAATAACTCTGTATATTAATGGTCTCCATTCCCTAATAAGACACAAGCTAGCAGACTGGAATAAAATAGGATTCATCTATGTGTTGCCTCTAAGAAATGCATGTCACTGCTTTAGGACAAAGGATGAAGTATTCCATCTATATGGAGCTAGGAAACAAACAGATTTTGCTATCTAATATCTGACAAAATAGACTTCAAACCAAAATTAATCAGAAGAGATAAAGAAGGTCACTTCGTTCTTATTAAGGGAACATTCCATCAAGAAACATTACAATTTTAAGCAAGTACTCACTAAACACATTTACTTTCACAAAACAAGTACTAATAGAGGTAATGCCACAGATTAATCCCAATACAATAATAGTGGGTGACTTCAATACCCAAATCTCACCAATAGATAGGTCCTCATGGTAAGAAAAAAATCGACATTTGAATTAAATGACAACATAGATCAAATACATTTCTTGTAGTCAGCTTTCTCATTGCTGCTCAGTAAAGAATCTGACCAAAGCTGTTTATGGGAGAAATGGGTTTATTTCGGCTTACAGACAGACTCAAGGGGAAGCTCCATCATGGCAGAGGGGTGGACATCACCTTCCTGCCAACATCAGGTGGACAACAGCAACAGGAGAGTGTGCCTAACACTGGCAAGAGGAAGCTGGCTTATAACACCCATAAGCTCACCCCCAACGACACAGCTCTAACAAGTTTCTAATTCCAAAACTGCCATCAGCTGGGGATCAAGCATTCAGAACACATTCGTTTGTGGGGAACACCTAAATCAAACCACTACACATCTAACATATCTCTAGAATAGTCCATTCAAACATTGCAGAATACATTCTCAGCACTCTGAAGAAATTTCTCTAAAATAGACCATATAAAGCAGGGAATCTGACCACAGTGGAATGAACCTATAAATCAACAGTGAGAAACTGCCAAACATTCATAAAATAAAAAAAAGACATACTGTTAAATGATGATGGGTCATTGGAGAAATCAACAAAATCAAAATTCCTTAACTTCTCTGAAATAATGCCCATTTGTTACACAGATTATTAATATTAAATGATAATGTATACTTAAAGTGCCTAGCATAGTACTCATTGACAAAACAGTATATCGGGACTGTTACTATATATAGTATTCATTCTGAGTGAGTGAATCCTATAAGAGACTTCATGACCAATTGTCAGTTTGCTCTTCAGAGTTGTCCTAGACAGTGGCTCTCCTGTTATTTATGTCCTTTCTAATATCTCTAGACACAATGCAGAATCTTAAACTTGGGCAACATAATTTAACTTCTGCAAAGAAAGCAGAAACCTCAATAGTGAACGAGTCATTACATTATTCCATGTGTTTTTAAAGCTGTGATTTCTTTGAGCCAAAGAGAAAATGTATAATAGAATATCTTCCCACCTTGTCCATCATTAATGATCCCTACCACTTATTTTAAGAATATTTAAAACATATTTTCCCCAGTGACTTACTTACACTTCTGAATTTAATTTCAGCATCCCACAGGATAATAATGATGCAAGTGAAAACTTTTGTCTGCCATGTCAGGACATCAAGTTAGTGGCTAAAGTCACAGCATCAACAGTGATGTGTAGAGCAGGCAGTGACATGCTCTTCTAATCTCCCAGCATTTTGAAGGTTAAGGCAGGAAGGAGGATGATAAGTTCAATGCTGGCCTGGCCTGCATTGTGAGCCCATGAAGGGAAAAAGGAGGGAGGGAAAGGAGGATGAAAGAAAAAGATTTGTAGTAATTAAAAGAAAAATGGCTCAACACTTAAGACCCTCACCTGCAAAATCTAACAACCCAAGCCAGATGCACAAAGTGATGCATGCGTCTGGAGTTCTTTTGTTGTGGCTGGAGGCCCTGAGGAACCCATTCTGTCTCTCTTCTCTCTACCTCTCTCTGCTTGTAAATAAATAATTTTGTCTAAAAAAGAAAAATTTCAGTTATTGAATAACTATAAACTTTTGATCAGTAAATCAAGTAAAACCTTATCTGGGACCAAACAAAATGCTTAAGAATTTCTTTGTAAAATTTCTTTATAAAGCTAGAAGACCTGGCAAGCCCATTCTCTTTCTGTCTGTCTCCCTCTGCTTGCAAATAAATAAATATAAACTGTTAATCTAAATACTTCTGTCATTTCAAATACACTTAACCACTACTGTTTCATTTTTGTTGTGCTTTAATGTATAGCTAAAATAACTTATTCAAATATGTAGTTCAATTTTTTGAAAAAAACTTCTTTTAGCTTTTAGTAAAACATGGAGGAGACTTGTTTGCTGAGAATGAAAATAAAGATACTCCTTGTGATTGTGCTGAAAAGCAACACCACAAAGATCTGGCGCTCAATCTGGAATCTCAGATGGTGTTCTCACGGGACCCAGAGGCTGAAGAGATAGAAGCTGAATATGCTGCATTGGACAAACGAGAGGCAAGGATTTTCTTTTTTTTTTTTTTTAACGTACTTTATGTTAAATTTTATATTTTTGCTCTTTAAAATCTCAGTTTGGGTAGTCATATTTCCATCTTTGCTAAATAGTCTAAGCAGTACTAATCCATAACTAAATAAAAATTCTTAGAAAACCTGAGTTTTGGGTAACTTTTTTCTGACATGTGTTACTATGTTTGCTAACATTTAAATAGAGGTGCTGATATTTAAGTCCTATTCCCTCCTACTACTTCATAGCTCTGTTCTTATCTCCATCTTTCCCAAATAAACACACAAACTCCCACCAATAACTTAAAACAAAAGGCAAACTAACCTCAACAACCAAAAACCCCACTGACAACTAGTCCTAGTCCTGTCCCACTTTTATTGTAGTCTCATGGATCTGGTCTTCATATGAGAAAAAACAAAACAAGAATTTTCTGTACTTATCAACTTCCTCACTCCCCCTCACTCTTCAGCCCCTGCATTAGAAGTTTCTTTTTATTAGGATGGAATGCACTTGACATGAAGTCACATGTTGCCAGAATTGGTAGGTACTTTTTTCTGTCACCTTGCTTAAAATTCTCAACAGTACTTGACACATTGGCCACACCCTTCCTAATGAAACACTTCACCTGGCTTCAGAAACAATACTCTCTTCTGTGTTCCTTGTCACAGTAAACATTACTTCTATCTACTGAGTTGTTCAAGCATAAATGTGGCATATCTCTTTAGCTGTTGAACATTGTATCTAAATAGAGAATCCTCTTAATCTGATACTGAGTCAGAGAGAATGTAACTATGTTAATAAAATTTAGTAAATTTCAAGCAATAATAGTCCAGAAATAATGTTGATGTGGTTAAGTGAAAAGTCATTTATGATGATATATTTAGGATTTTCCCCCTCTCAACATGCCATTTTATCTCATAATTAAAAGTAGTAGAATTTGGTGGAAAGGATAAAATAAAAATTATGAGCATATTTAGTGGCATGTTAATTAAGATGTTAACTTGAAAACTGTTACAGAATACTTTGATGTCAGTTATATAGAGAAAATGTGGTGTAAAAGATAAAGATCAGGTTTGGGAGATGTCTCAATGTGTAAAGTGCTTGCTGTATAGGCCTGAGGACCTGAGTTCAATCCCCAGTTATGACATGAGATGTGGGGACTAGAACACACACCTGTAATCCCAGTCCTGGGAGACAAGAAATCTCTAGGGCTTGCTGGTGAGCTAGTCTAGCTAAATTGGTAAACTCTAGTTTGAGTGTAAAACCCTGTTTCAAAAAATAAGGTAGGAAGTGATTGAACAAAGACACCCAGTGTTGACTCTGGTCTCCTCATGCACACTGTGTACATGCATTCATACATATGTATACACACTTAAACATGCAAAAGAAGAAAATTATAGCAATATGGTAATTTTCTTTACAATTATTTTCTTTTTAAATAAAATTTATTATTAATTTGCAAGCGGAGAGAATGAATGGAATAAGAATGAATGGGTGCTCCAGAGCCTCTCGCCATTTCAAATGAGCTCTAGATTCATGTGCTTCTTTATGCATCTGGCTTTATGTGGATACTGGGAAATTGAACCCAGGCTGCCAGGCTTTACAAGTTAAGCACCTGTGATGGCTAGATATTTGTTGTCAACTTGACCTTTTTAGTAATCTTGGGTGGGTCTCTAAGGATGTTTATAGGAAGGCAGCCCTCTCAGTAGGGGACAAAATGTAAGGAAGCTCAGGAGATCTAGAAGTAAACATCCTTTCCTGTGTGGGTAGTGCAGGAAGGAAATTCCAGAGACTCGGGAAGCCATTAAGTCTTGGGATAGGGTTGTAATACCTCACCCTAAGGTTATATAAGGGGGAAGGAAATTTCTCTCCCTTAGCCCTCTGCCTGTTTGCTGTTGTGTATATAGCTTTGGTGATGGATTTTTCTCTCTGCTTGGACCTGTGAAAGAGGACAAGCCTCTTTCACTGTTATGAATCTTTCCCTGGATCTAGATTCAATAAATAGTTTCCTCCCATAAACTGTGCCTGGTTTTCATCCCAGGGGCATTTGGCTGACTATGACAGTGCCTTTAACCACTGAGTACTGTCTCCAGGCCTATAGTATTATTTTTTTATATTTTCACGCAGTTCCTGAAGCTATAGTGAGTATATTTTTGAAAATGAAAACCTTTTTTTCCTTCCTAATCTACCCCCTGCATAATAACAGTTTTCAGTTTTAGTTTTCCAGGCTGACTTGGAATTCACTATGTAGGTTGGCCTTAAACTCACGGCAATCCTCTTACCTCTGCCTCCCAAGTGCTGGGACTAAAGGTATGCACAACCACGCCCAGCAATAACAGTTTTTATACTGAGGCTTAAGCAAACATACACATACTGACTTTATAATGCACAAGGAAAATCGTGCATTGGACTTTACTAAAATACGTTTTCAATTTAGTATGTCATGAACATTCTTCTAGTCAGAACATACAATATGAATATTCTGCTTATTTATTAATGAACATTGGCTAACATATATTTTGACCTTTATATCTTTAGCTAAGTTTTCAATTCCAAATAGTGTATAATGTGTCCTGTAATTCTTGACATATCTTAATTTAGTTCTTTCCTCCAAATGGGTCTGAGCCACTTTTTAAACTTAAAAAAATTTTTTTTTAATTTATTTACTTGAGAGAGAGAAAGAGAAAGAAGAGAGTGTGGGACGCACCAGGGTTTCTTGCCACTGTAAATGAGATGAGCCACTTCTTACTCCTATCTTCCAACAAAATTGAGTGACTGATCTGCATACATATCCTAGGTTCTCAGAGAAATCAGTGAGTACAGAGATAAGCATCTGCCCTCCAGTTGTTTGTATTCCAACAGGGAAAGAGAACCACCCACATTATTGTAAGAAGTAGATGAGCACATAATTTCTTTCAGCGAGCAGGAACTACTGTAAAGAAATTGGGCTGAGAAGATAGATGGTTCAGTTGTTAAAGGCACTTTCTTGCAAAGCTTGCCGGCCCAGGTTCTATTCCCCAGTTCCCATGTAATGCCAAACACATAAAAGTGGTGCGTGCATCTGCAGTTTGTTTGCAGTGGGTGGCAAGAGGCCCTGGCATGCCCATGTTCATTCCCTCTCTCTTTTCCTTTCCCTCCCTCCCTATCTCTCCTTCAATTTCTTCTTCCCCCCCTCCACTCACTGAAATAATTTTAAAAAAAGTTTTTTTTTAACCAGCAGTTGCCAGGCATGGTGACACTCAGGAGTTGGAGGTAGGATTCGGAATGTTGTGAGTTCAAGGCCAGCCTGGAACTACAGAGTTCCATGTCAGCCTGAGCTACAGTGATATAGTGAAACTCTGCCTGCAGGGGATTGGGGGGGGGGATGACAGCGTGGGTGGGAAGAGTTGATTTTATTTCTTTGAACCTTGAAAATTCAGAACTGGTAAAGACGAGGCTTCTAAGAGTAGAACTATATAACTACCGCTAAGTAAATGAGGGGAAAGACAGCTGTTTCTTCTGGCAGGGACCCATATGCTGAATGAACATTGCCTGAGCTGGTTTCCCTGTTGAGCAGGATTTGAGCTAATCTGCTCTGTATGTCATGCTTCCTGTTAGGTGAAAGTACAGGTAGCCTAGGTGTTGATGCCCAGGCAAGAGCAGCTGAATCAGATGAAAAGAAATGCCGACTTCCTCTGTTTGATTTTTTTTCTGCTCTCTATCCATAGTAAGCTCTTGGATCTGTGAATAAGAAATTGCTAGTAAGAGGAATTGGAAATGTTTTTCATAGTTTTTGAATTTTTAATAGTTACCAATACATTTAAATAAATAAGTACCCATTTTCTTCCTCCCTCCCTCCCTTTTTATAGTGAATATATTTCAACTATAGTTAGGGATAGGGGCTATTTTTAGTGTTGGGGAAAATGACAGAAACAAATATTTATTTTTATTTCATTTATGTCATAGTCTTGCTGAAACAGTTTTTATAGATGCTTTTCATTTACATGGTATCAAAATAGTTTTTGTGTTAGGCCTTTTCTCATTTCTTTAGAAGTTGTTTGGTAGCAATAAGTATGCACCAATACAGAAGTACTTTTATTCACAATTTCTTTTTTTTTTCCTTCATACTGGTTCTGACTCCTATGAAGGTTATTGTTGGTTTGTGTTTAATCTGAAAAGAGAAGCAGTTGATCTTTGTACCAGGAAAGAGAAAGGCACCTTCATTTTAATCCTTGCTACAGAAGACTGAGCTAGTGCTCACTTGGGACTGAGGAATGTATTGAAATGTTTCACATGACCTAATTACCACTCTGTTGCAGAGATTCTCAAAGAATATGTGAAAGTGTTCATGAAGGCAGTATGCCTTTGTCCTTCAAGAACAATTTTTCTTTTATTGTTATTTCAGGTTGAAACTGCATGCATTGAAAAACTTAGTCCATGAAAGCTACTTCATTATATCCCTTCTTATATATGTGAGATCTAAACTTTTTCATTATATTGTCAGAATTGGAAGAGAAACTATTTTTTCCATTAATTACACTAGTAGTTTCTAGGTAATACTAATTTATGAAGTCACAATTAAGTTTACCATTTTCCCTCTATGTAGTTTATCATGAATGAAGTAGAGTGATGGTTAATGTGAAAAGGAACATTAGGAAACAAATCTGGGAAATACATAATCACCCCCATTGAGGATATTAAGAAATACTCTCATTGCTAACGCAAGGGAGCTACCTGGAATGTCAGTACTGAATTTGGAACACATTTTTGAGAAACAGTATAATAGATCATTTGTAACTTCTACCCTGGAGTAAGTGCTACAGATTTCACCAATAAGAGATTTACTATATTTGTAGGGGAAATATATCTGATAATTAGCTTGACAGCAAACTTGGGGGCTTTTTCTAAGGATAATTAGGGTTAAATTGCTGTATTCACTTAATAGTATCCGTGTATAGAACGATCTGGATTAATTTTGATTTCTTTCTAGTTAATTTTATGGAGTACCTATATATGGACAGCCATGCTAGCATAGCTCAATAGATGCATAACTGAAGTAGGCTGCTTATGCCATGTGATATAAAATGCATGTGAGCTAATAAGCTGTTCCACGCTTTGAAGAGGAAGGACACTACAGATGTATATGCTGCCACTGTTGGTATATCTCTTTAACATTGCAAGTGATTTTTATTTTCAAAGCATTTTTTAAATATACTCTTTATAAACAGATCAATGAAGTTTTAAAATATTTAGTATTCTACAACTTTCATGTAATCCTTGTAGTATTTGATAGGATTATCTTCCATGTTACTCCTTGTATATTTTCAGGTCATTGCACCAACTTCTATTTTTATTCAGTAGACATCTTTACTCTTAACACTTCTGAATATTTATAAACTTAGGAAAATCATTTTGAATGACCACTATTATGACATGGGTGTCCTATAAATCCTTTAATAATATACATTTGAATTATTTGCATTTCTTACTTTTGTAATTAATACTACAAGTGATCAGTTTTTGTCCACCTTGGAATATATTCCTAAAAGTAAAGCAGTAAATTAAAAGATAAATGTTTCAGGTGATGGTAACCGAGATGGTGATCAATTAAAACCTATCAATACAGAAATCTAGAGGCTACACAGAACTCAACACGAAATTAGATTGCTAACAAGCCTGTCACGTCTCAGAGAACATTGCAGAAGAGTAGGTAGAAAGATTGTAGAAGCCACAGAGTGGGTAGGAATATCCTAAGGCATCCCATAGGTACTGGATGAGGCT
This sequence comes from Zapus hudsonius, assembly GCA_004024765.1. NCBI lineage: Eukaryota > Metazoa > Chordata > Mammalia > Rodentia > Dipodidae > Zapus > Zapus hudsonius. Next base: position 30,177 of record PVHP010010320.1, on the reverse strand, counting down.
TTCATGACCCCACAGTGAATACCATAAGGCCCACCAAGAAGGGCCCGCAGTGTAATGGATGAGGAGATAGAAAAAAGTACAAGCTGTTAATTATATATATATGTGTGTGTGTGTGTGTGTATAATAAAAAAGATGAATATTCCAATGGCTCATGATCCAGTATGATGCTAGGCTGATTAGTTATATATTTTGATTTTATTTTTAAATATGTTATTTATTTATTTGCAAGGAGAGAGGGAAGGGAGTGTGCCAGAGACTCCTACCACTACATCTGAACTCTAGATGCTTGCATCACTTTGTGCAGCTGGTTTTACGTGGATATTGGGGAATCAAACCCTGGTAGTGCCTTAACCCCTGAGCCCTCTCTCCAGCACTTGGTTTTTATTTTTACCTAGTGTGTATGAAGACCTGCTTACTACAGTTTGACCAACATTAAGTGTCTTTTAAAAAATATTTATTTATTTACAAGCAGATAGAGAAAGGGAGATGACAGTGACCATGCCAGGGCCTCCAGCCACTGCAAACAGGCTCCAGACTCATGCACCATTTTGTACATCTGGCTTTATGTGGGTACTAGAGAATTGAACCCAGTCTGTCAGGCTTTGCAAGCAAGTGCCTTTAACTGCTGAGCTCTCTCTCCTGCTCTGAATGTCTTTTTTCCTTCACCAACCTTGAATAAATTTTAGATAAAGAGTTTGTATCTTTAAAGATGTTTATATTTCATAACTTTTAATCTTTTCAACTTACTGATTGTCATAAATTCTTATATGTTTAAAGTAATATACTTTTTATTAAATTTAAGTAAACTTGAACATGGTCATATTTGACGATCTTTTTGCCATTAACATGTATTGCTCTTTGTGTCCTTGCCAGAAGTTACCTAGGGATTAAGAGGTTAATCATATCAACTAAGAGAAATCATCTTTGTGAATAGTCCTAGTCACATGGGGTTTTACAAGAATTGATGAAATGGTTATGATATTTGTTAAACAGCAAGAAATGCAAGCAGTATGTAAGTGTAAAATGCCTGTAAATCATCTTGAATGGGTGAGAAGTTTAGATCTCTCTGAGAACCATGATAGATGCTGCAGAGTGGTTTTTTTTTCTTCTAAGAAGTATGGGGGGATTCTTTCAGTGTTTAAATGTGACCTTTAGCTCTATGTTTACTACAATAAGGTGTTTACTAGTTGGTGGTTTAATTATTGAAACTTTCCAAGTGTACACATAACTGATTGACAAAAAGAACAGACTAGATAAAAATACATGAGGACTGTAAATCATAATTATTGTTGATTTGTATGGCTATAAGTTTTTATTTCTAATGCTTGTTAAAAATATTTAATAAATATTTTTATATATTTATTTGAGAGAAAGTGAGAAAGAGGCAGACAGAGAGAGAGAGTAGGCGCACCAGGGCCTCCATACACACGTGCCACCTTGTGCTTTATGTTGTTACTGGGGAATTGAACTTAGCAGCACCTTCTGCATTGCAGGCAAACACTTTAACCACTTAGCCATCTCTGCAGCCCTCTAATACTTTTTTAATATCCAAAATTTCAAAACTGATGCTCTTGTCCATTATTATATTTTTACTTTTAGAATAGTAAGATACACTTATACCCCTGCATTGCTTTGTAGCTTAAAAGAGACTTATGAATGAGATTGAAGTCCCTCATAGTAGTGCCTAAAAAACCCTTTTCACAGCCAAACTGAAGCTGGAAGATTAAATGGTAATCATATTTATTTGTTTATAGGTATCTTAATACTTCTAAAGAGTATAATGTAACCTTATTTTTCTTCTTTTCAAAGCCATATGAAGGATTGAGGCCTCAGGATCTTCGTAGATTAAAAGACATGCTTATTGTGGAAACTGCAGACATGCTTCAGGCTCCTCTGTTTACTGCTGAAGCTTTACTTCGAGCTCATGGTATGCTTATGATAACACAGGTGCCTTTTGAAACTTTTCAGAGTTAAAGCATTGCTATTTTGTATTTTAATATAAAATAAATGATTTGTTAAATAAGCCTACATAGTTTTTTTGTGCAGTTGTTTCTGTAGCTACCATCTTCTTAACACTTGGTATTAGAGGAAATTAGAAATTTCTTGGTTTTTTTCCCATATTTTGTGTTATTTTTTAAAATATTTTATTTATTCATTTTCAAGGAGAGAGAGAGAATGCACCAGGGCCACCACCTTATGGGTCTGGCTTATGTGGGTCCTGGAGAATTGAACCCAGGGCCTTAGGCACTGGAGGCAAGTGCCTTAACCGCTGAGCCATCTCTCCAGCCCCATATTTTGTATTATTATTAGTAGTATTTTAGTCATCTTAGAAAGTAACAGGCTTCCCTGTGGCATTTTAATGCATGTTGTTTTTCCTGAGCCCCTCTTTCCCTGCTCTTCCCGTTTGCCTTCTCTTCAGTATCTCATATGTTCTATTGTGTCCCATCCTCTCCTTTAAGCTTCCTTTCTTTAGTCATATGGGCCCTTTTCTAATTTTGTGGCTTTTATCTATATTAGCTTTCACCTACATACATACATTCAGAAGCTTAAGAACCGCATATGAGAGAGAACATGGTGTTTGTCTTTCTGGACATGGGTCATCTTGAGCTACAGAGTCATTTTTGCTAAAGTCATTCAGTGTTGTGGTAGTTCAATGAAATGCCTAAGAATTTGTCGGTTTTGCTTATTTTATGGCAAAGTCGTGCCTCACCAAGAAATAAACAAAATGTAGAGATTTAAGACTATACTATCTTTTTATTTTTATTAATAAGTAGAAACGTGTGTACAAGTCTTGTGTTGGTACCCCCATTTCCTTCCTCCTTGCCCCTTTTCCACTGAGGATCCTCCTTAATGGGATTTCCAGAATGCTCCATGGGATAGAGGTCTATGAGTTGTGTAAGCAGCAGACTGGTTTGTTTGTTTGTTTTTTTTGGGGGGAACAATGTCTCTGGATATTCCCCCCGCCATGGCTCTTACAATCTTTCAGCCCTCTTCTTCTGCAAAGTTCCCTGAGCCATGTGGGTGAGTTTTAAGTATGCTTTAGTGTTGAGGATTTAAGAGTCTCTGGGTTCTACTTTAGACAGTTTTGAGTATCCTTGGAGTCTTCTACCACTCGACTCCTCTCACCACTTCCTCTGTGGTTTCACCTGGGTCCTAGATGATGTGTGAGAGGGGTGGTTCATCTCCTATCTGGAAGTCAACTGACATTTCAGGTCTTGTTGGTAGAATTGGGATGCCCACAATTCTCAACTGCCTTCTGAAAAATACAAACGGATTCTCCAACAGAGAGTGAGATTGGCATAAGTGGAACAAATATTATTAACTTGATGAGATTATGCTGGGTGCAGCCTGTCTTTAGGTCCATGGTTAGTGGGGGCTTCCCCCTGGAGTCTGGATTCTTGGTCTCCATAGGAATCTGCCTTGGATCCCATTTCCAGCTAAGGGTTCCTTGCCAATCAGAAAGCCATTAATTACCCGCCTAGGTTAAGTGCTACTATTGCACAGGTGAGTAAAGGAATATACTATCTCTTCAGATTGTTATTTGTTTTGGTTTCTTTTTAAAGACATAACCAACTTAGAAATTTTCCTGAGCTGCTTTTAAGTCCTCTGTGATTCTTAACACAGCCATTCTGGGAGTTGTCACAGGCTAGGTTGGACCTTCTCATTTCAAACTTGATAATTGTTATTTTGCCTGACTTTAATGAACAACATTTTTCAATTTTAAAATATTTTTAAAGAGAGTAAATACTAGCAAAATACATTTTTAAAAATCAGGAAAATAAATAGCTATTCTATCCTAGTTATTTTGAAGTTCTCTTCATTTATTTTTAACAAGAAATTTTTATCCTCTATACCAAAACGTTCGTGACATCTTTTGATCAGAAGTCAGAACTCCATATTTCATCATCCATTCATTACCACTCAATAATTTATTACATAAGCTTTCAGAGTCCTTTCCTTCAGTATTGATGTTATTGTGTGATCATTGACATTCTTTTTCTTTTCAACTACAAAATATTCAATTTACTTACCAATGGCTCTTAAATTTTAGAATGAAAAGAATAGCCTTGGAAAACAGATTTCTAGGGCTAACATCAGAGTGTAAGTCGTAAGTCAATGAAGTATAAATAAGCCTACTGAGTGGATGACTCTTAGAAACATTGCGAGGTACCTTCATATAATGAAATCAAAGAAACCACCTAAACAACTATATCTACAGTTTGACTTTAATGACTATTTTTAATTTTTTCCCTAACCTAAGCATGTCCCCACCTGAACTCATTTCTCCCACTGTCCTGATAAGTGAGCACCCTAAGCAGGAATTTAAATGATGTACTTTACTGCTCCATCTCTATTGTATCCAGCCAAGTTTAATCCTTTTTCTTCCTAAATACTTCTCAGCCTGCATCAACCTTCCCTTCTTCCTTAAATTCCCACTGACAATATAAATTTATATTTTCAATATTTTTTATCATTGTAATGCCCTGAACCCTAGTCTCCAGTTTTGTCTTCCTCTTTGACCCAATTAATTTTTCATATTGCCATTAAAATGTTCTTTCAAAATGTCAGTGTGAACATGTCACTTCTCTAATGAAAACCATTCACTGGCTCTTCACAACCTTAAACTGTCCAAAATATTTTTTGTGGACTTTATGACATAGGCTTCTTTACCTGAACTGTTAGTTTCCCTCATTCTTTACCTCACTTAGGATGAGTCTAACATCCTTCAAAATCATTTTTAGAACTTTTTCTAAGGTCTCTTTTAGGACCCTTCCTACTTATTTCCATTGTGTTCCATGCTTATATTTCTTACAAACCTAGAATATAATACTATTATGTTTGTATTTAGCTTTCCTCTTTATTAGTTTGAGATATTTTAATACATCTCTTAATGCATTTTGTGCTTGTTCACAATTCTGAATATTTATTAATCATAGAAACTAAAGTAAGTCCTGAAACAAAAAATTAAATGTAGAGGTTTAGAACCATTTTTAAAGTCATAATTTGAATACTAAATATTTTCTTTTAAGATATTGACAATATTTAACAAATGTAATATGCAGACTTTTACAGAAGCTAGGGAGGGTGCTGCACATTTGAAATCCCATCACTCTAGAGGCAGAGGTAGGATGATGATTTTCACCAGCCTGTGCTGCGTGAGTCCCTGTCTCAATAAACCAAAGAAGTGGCTGGGGAGTTAGTTCAGTCAGAGACGAGTGTGCCTTGCAAGCATGAGGACCTGAGTTTGAGCCCCAGAACCCATGTTTGTGAAACCATTGTGGTATGTCCTTGTAATCCCAGCAGTGGAGAGACAGGCAGGTAGATCTCTGGTAGCTGCTGGCCAGATAGCCTAGCACCCTTAATGAGCTCCAGGATAACAAAAGACTCTGTCCCAAAAAAAGGTATAAGATGTTTCCAAAGAACAACCCCTGAGGCTTTGTAGAGTGCACATACGCTCACATGAGCACACATATACAAACAATAATAACTTACTAAATAACTAAATAAATGTAGAGTTGGCAGAAAAATGAAACATGTAAGCTGTCCATCAGTGGGAAGATGAGCATTACTCTTGTATAGTAGCTCCACTTCTCCACCAGAGGTTTTGCTTGCTTTGGTGTCAGTTATTCATGCTCAACCACAGTCCCAAATTATCCAATGGAAAATTCAAAAAAGAAAAAAAGTTTTTAATTGCACACCATTTTGAGTAGCATGATGAACTTTTAACCATTCCACCTAGGAAACAAATCATCTCTCCATGCGTTTCCTCTACCTGCCCCTTAATCACTTCGTAGCCATCTCCATTTTAACAGATGGACTTTGTTGGTGTCTCAGTGCTTGTGTTCACGTACGCTTTGTTATACTTAACAGTGGCCCCAAAGCACAAGAGTATTGATGGCTAGCAATTTCATTATAGTATATTGTTTTAGCTATCCTATTATTAGTTGTTAATTTATAAATTAAGCTTTATTATAGGTAGGCATATGGAAAATAAATATATATACATATATGCATACACACATATGAATATATGGTTTAGTGCTTCACACAGTTTGAAGCATCTACTTAAGACTTGAAACATAACCTCTGGATAAAAATGCATAATATACCAGTTAGGGTCAGCTAGCTGCTGTAACATAAGTCCGACATGCTAAACATTTCTTAATCATGTCACCATTCAAAGCATTTCCAGTTGAGTTAGATGGAATGTGGGCTATACTCCTCATTCAAGGACCCTGAGACTTTGCCATCTTAAAATGGCTTCTGATTTTGCTGGGAATCATCTCCATTTCAGCCAATTAGTTAGAAAGGGAAGCAAATGTGGTAGTACAGTTATGAGGAGGTTTCTGTGCCATTTCTAGATGTATTATGTATTGTTACTCCTCCCGTGTATTCCATTGGCCAGGATTCAGCCATGTGGCCACACCCAGTTGCAAGTAGCACTTATCCCATGTAACATGCAAATACCTACATGAACTATAAGTTCATATAACTATCAGGGACTCTTAAAGAATAACTTTACCAATAATCTCACTGTAATTAAAAGGAACTTTTTTGCATGTCTATGTATGCATGTTCGTGTGTGTGTGTAAACCAGGGTTGACATCAAGTGTTTTCTTCTATTGTCCACAGGTTTTTTTGTTTGTTTGGTTGGTTTTTTTAACTGAGGCAAGATCACTCATTTACTTGAACCCATAGCTGATAGATTTGGCTTGCTAACCTGTCTCTACTTTCTGAGTGCTGGGATTTCAGGCAGGCTGCCATTTCCACCCATCATGTGTGTGGATGCCAGGGATCTGAACTCCAGACCTCACGCTTGCACAACAGGCATGTTATTCACTGAGCCATCTCCTTAGCCCCCAAAAGGAACATTTTGATACCCATTTTATACATTGTATCAAGTACTATCAAGTGATAATCTCATTTTTTATTGCATTCATATTTCCCTAAATAATTTCTTTCATAAAAGAGAGCAGATTCAAATTAGGTAAACTCTAATTGGCTTTTCCTACTTAATATGTGTCTATTCTGAGATAACTATATTATTGTTTGGTTGGCTGATTTGATTATATTTTGAGAGTATAACTGTGTAGCACAGGCTGACCTCTAGCTCACAATTCACCTTCTTCAGCCTCTCATGTGCTCAACATTACAGGAATGTGCTAACATTTTTTCTGTATTTCATTCTCCTGTTAAAGCACATAATATTGGGTGTTAGTGTTCATATGTTCTTTTCTATGTTGCTTAGGTAATTTTGGCATTTGATAATCAAAATTTAGAGATAAATGATGTTAGTAATAGACTGCACATAACTATTAAAGCCATTGACAAGCTCTGCTTCAGAGCTATTAAACTCCACTATCTGGAAGATTTACAGATCCTGTCTTTGGTAACAGGTATTCAGCTTTGCTTATGAAAATAGATTATACTGTCAAATTTAATCCTAAGAGCTGGGCCATGGTGGCACATGCCTTTAATCCCAGCACACTAGGAGGATCGACATGAGCTCAAGACCAGCCTAGGACTACAGAGTGAGTCCCAGGTCAGCCTTGGCTAGAGTGAAACTCTAACCTTGAAAAAAAATAAAAGAAAGTTAATCCTAAAGTAATGAAATTAAGTAGAAGGTCTAGAATGTCTAGATCAAGTAGAGTGCATAAATGTTTTATGGTATTTGCTAAATAGTGATTAAGTCTTAAGGCAATTATGTTAAAAATACAAAGTTCATCCTCTTGAACTTTCCCCAGTAATGAAAGCAATTTAAGCAATTGGACTGTGAGAAAACCAAAATGGAAAAAAAAATAGCTTGGACTCATTTGGACAGGTAATAGCTGGTTTTACAATGCATCTGTGAATAGATGATAAAAGAAATCCTGAGGATATCTTTGGTATTTTAAATTTAGATATAAATTTAAAATAAATAAATTAAGTAAAATAAACTTGAGTCAGATTTGCTTTACTAGGTTAAAAGAAGTACCTGCTTTCGCATGCCCAGCTGGTTTTTTTTAGGTTTTATAGGTGTTGTATGCTTGTTTGCATGCATGTATGTATGTAGAGGCCAGGGGTTAAGAAAACCACAAAAAATGCTCTCAGTATTCTAGGTAGAGCTCTGTCAGTGGGGGTCTGAATGTCAGTCCTCATGCTATGTGGCAGGTGCTTTACCCACTGAGCCATCTCCTTAACCTGAACCTTTTGTTTTATTGTTTATTTTTGGTGGTGGTGCTGGGAATCAAACCCAGTTTTATAATTAGTTTTGAGTTAACTTTTACATGTTATGCAAGATATAGATTGAAATTTGTTGTCAGTGGGTTACTTCGGAGGTCATTGTACACTAGCACCCCGGTTCATCCATGGAGCTGGGTGAGCAGAGGCTTGGAATAGCTGTGAGCCGGCGAGAGATGGACACTCTCAGGAGAACACGGCGGTGGGAAGTTCTCGTTTATTGTATAGATAAGAGTTGTTTATATAGAGGATAAGTCAGTGGTAGGAGCATAGGCAGCAAGGAGATTGGTAGGGGCAAGATCTGTGGGCATCTCATGAGTTTGATTGATAGGGGCCAGTAGTAGCCTTTGGATACCTATTTTGCATAGATAAATTGAGGGGGCTACGTGACTCTATACATGTATAATAGACATGTATAGAATGGTGATGTCAGCAGAGGAAATGTAACCTTATTGTTTAGGTTTGTTATTGTAGCTGGACTAAGATTAGGCCTTGAATTGCCTGCTTATCTCAGGCCACAGCTGTGGCCTGCCTAGGGGCTGGAGTGTCCAGGATTCGCTAGAGATTTATAGGGGTCCTCAGACTGCCTCAACTTCCTTAACAGAAGGAGACAGTCCCGGAAGCCTGCCAGACTCAGCAAAATCCTATCTCTGCCATGCCCCTTTAGCAGGATACCAGGGAAATTGTCATTATTATTGCATATATGCTTAAGATATTTCAGTGGCAGAATGCCCCTACATGCCCATACTTTCTCTCCCTTCCTCCCTCCCCCCTTATAAATAAATAGATAAATAGGCAAAACGCCTTTCTTTTAAAAATTTAAGAATGATTTTAACTTTTACTTTTACCAAATATTTTTAAACTTTTTATTGATAGCTTCCATAATTATAGACCATAAACCATTATGATTCCCTCCCTACTCCCTCTTATCTCTTCCCCCTCTCATCTCTTCCCCCTCTCAATTAGTCTCTGTTTTGTTTCATTGTCAACATCTTTTCCTCCCATTATGTATAGGTATTATCAGGCACTGTGAAGTCATGAATATCAAGGTTATTTTGAGTCTGGAAGTTTGTGTTGTGAGCAGTACTATCCTTCCTTTGGCTCTTACAATCTTTCTGCCATGTCTTACACAGTAGACCCTGAGCTTCAGAAAGTGTGATAAAGATATCTCAAGTGTTGAACACTCCACTGTCATTTCTTCTCAGCACTATGGTGTCTTTTGAATTATTCCAGTGATCACCACCATCTGAAATATGTGTAGCCCAGGCTGGCCTTGAATTCCTGTTCCTCTTGCCTCTGCTTCTTCACCAATATCCTACCAGAGTGTACCACCACAACTGGCACTTTTACCAAATCTTAAAAAGAAATGATAATGCTATATTTTTCTTTTGATGCATTGACATTATAAATTACTTCCCATAATATTTAATAATTTTCATATTCCAAAAGTTAGATATTCTTTTTTTTTCTTTATTGTCCATAATGTGTTACATTGTTTAGTGGGCCAACAATGAGTTGTTATCCCCAATTCCCCATTGCCCCCCTTTCCCATACCCAGTCAGCTGAAAATCCTCCTCCATGGGCCGTCTGTATTAGTCTTTATGGTAGGGGACCATGGATAGCCCAGTCTTCACCTGGGTTCTCCTGGCCCTAGTATGTTGTTACTCAAGGGTTTCTTGCCTTTGGATATTCTCCCCCACCACGGCTCTCACAATCTTTCCGCCCCCTCTTCCGCTCAGTTCCCTGAGTCGTGGTGGGTGAGTATTAAGGCTGCTTTAATGTGAGCTTAGGGGTTTTTGTGTCGAGATTCGTTGGTTTCTGTCTCACTGGCTTATCCTTTGTTGATTGAATGGCTATGGCTGTGGGTCCCTTGTTCATGCAATCATTCTCTGTGGGGTTCCATATGGATCCTCCACCATATGACTGTGGTGGCTCATCTCTTGCCAGGATCTCAGCTTTCTGCCTGTGGTCGGTTGGTAGGGTTATATGGGCCACAGCTCTCTCGCTGTATCCTGAAAAATACAAACTCAATCTCCATCAGAGAATGAGATCAGTATCAGCTAACAAATATACACCAATCTGAATTACCTAGCTTCTATTTTTAGTAGCCTCCCCAGCAGTCGCTCGCATAGTGTATCTTTTCTTGGGAGCCCAAGAGTATGGGATCCATTGCATATCGCCCTGAATCCCCAGTTCCAATCAAGGGTTCCCCCTCACTGAGTGGAATATTTGGCCGAATTTAATAGCTGTTGATTGTCCCCCTCAGGCCCAGGCTCCTCCATTGCACAAGTGCTCCTTTCTTGGTTTGCTTTTCTCTCCCAGTAGGAGGTGTGGTCAGCCTACTCATGGCCGCAGACTGTGTTTCATGCCAGTGGTCTGTTTATTCCAGCTGTCGTTGTTCAGCTTCCCCTGGCAGCTTGTGTAGTGTCTTCCAGCACTGCACTAACTGCCATCTGGGGGCTGGTTACCATTCCAGACCTCGAAGGGTCTCTCGATGCTGAACAATGTTATTCTGTGGTTTCTTCAGCAACAGAGTTTTGCCTCAGGCCTGGGAAGGGCGTTGAGAGCCTTGACAGAATTCTGTCTTGTTTTTGTAACCTCATGGGTCACTTTGGTCAACAGCTCAGTGAGGGGAGGAACCAGTGGCCGGGACCTGGGGCTGTCAGACTGCTCAATTATTCATAGACTTAGACATTGTCCCCTACTCCTCATGGCCCCTCTTACCAGTTGACACCCACTACTTACTCTTTAGGTTACAGTATGCTCGTGAGAATTTTATGTTTTTGAACTTAATTTGGTTTAGCCTCATGCTTGATCCATTCCCCTCCCCCCTTCCCTTACCCCTCATTCATGACTTCTTAGTTCTTTCTACTAGTCTGCATAAAGAAAACGGTTATCCTGGTTAAGGACCGCATATGAGGGAGAGTATGCAGCGTTCAATTCTCTGTTCTTTTGAGTGTTCCTTTAGTAAGATCTGCTCGAAGTCAGACTATTTTTTCCTAAATTTTGATGTGTCATATTTCCTTTCAGCTGAGTATAATTCCATCATGTAAATATACCACAGTTTCATTGTCCATTCCTCCATGGATGGGCATTTGGGTTGATTCCAACTGTTGGCTATTATGAATTGAGCTGCTATAAATATAGTTATACAAATTTTCTGCATCGAGATGTGGCTTCTTGTGGGTAGATGCCTAGTAGAGGGATAGCTGGGTCCATTGGAAGGTCTATGTCCATTCTGTCTAGGAGTCTCCACACTGCTTTCCATAATAGTTGAACAAGTTTGCAATCCCACCAGCAGTGAATGAGGGTTCCTTTTTCCCCCCGCATCCTCGCCAGCAATGATTGTTGT
>PVHP010010320.1:0-18505 GCA_004024765.1 Zapus hudsonius | reverse complement strand
GACAGGGGTAAGATAGTATCTCATTGTGGTTTTGATTTGCATTTCCCTGATGCTTAAGGATGCTGAACACTTTCTTAAATGAGTCAAGGCCATTTGTGTTTCCTCCTCCGTGAATTCTCTGTTGAGCTCAGTACCCCATTTTGTGAGGGGACATTTTGGGTTTTTGTTATTAATTTTTTTTAAGTTCTTTGTAGGTTTTGGAAATTAGGCCTCTGTCTGAGTTGTAGCTGGCAAAAATCATTTCCCAATTTGAAGGGGGTCTATTGGCTCTGGGTATGGTCTGTTTGTCTGTACAGAAGCTTTTGAGCCTGATAGGTCCCATTGGTTAAGTGTTTGTTGTATTTCCTGGGCTGTTGGAGATTTGCTCAGGAAATTTTTTTCCAACTCTTATTTCATGTAGAGTTCCTCCTATCTTTTCTTCCAGGGTGTTCAGGGTTACCAGATTTGTATTAAGTTCTCTGATCCTTTTAGAGTTGATTTTTGTGCATGGTGAAAGGAGTGGGTCGATTTTCATTTTTTTACACATGTTTATCCAATTCCTCTAGCACCATTTTTTGAAGATGCTATCTTTGGCCCAGCATACATTGTTGGCCCCTTTGTCAAAGACCAAATAACTCAAGTTACTTCCATTTAAAGCTGGGTCTTCAATTCTGTTCCATTGATCTGTCTTTCTGTTTTTATGCCAGTACCATGCTGTTTTCATTACTATGGTTTTGTAGTATGTTTTGAAGTCAGGCATGGTGATACCTCCTGAGTAGGATTTTTTACTTAGAATAATTTTGGCTATCTGAGGTCTTTTGCCCTTCCAAATAAATTTAAAGATTATTTTTTCTATGTCTGTGAAGAAAGAGGTTGGGATTTTTATCGGCATAGCATTGAATCTGTAGCTCACTTTTGGCAGGATTGCCATTTTTACTATATTGATTCTCCCTATCCATGAGCATGCAATATCTTTCCATCTTCTCACGCCCTCCTCTATTTCCTTCTTGAGTATTTCAATATTTTCCTTATATAAGTCCTTTACAACCTTGGTTAGTGATATTCCAAGGTATTTGATTTTCTTTGAGGCTATAGAAAATGGGACAGTCTCTCTGATGTCTTTTTCTGTCTGCTTGTCTTCTGCATGTAGAAAGGCTAATGCTTTTTGTGTGTTAATTTTCTATCCTGCCACGTTGCTGTAATCACCTTCAAGAGGTTACTAATACTATTCTTTGGGTCTGATATATACAGGATCATGTCATCTGCAAAGAGGAATAGTTTAATTTCTTCCTTTCCTATTTGTATCCCTTTTATGCCCTTCTCTTGTCTAATCACTTGGGCTAGAACTTCAAGCACTATGTTAAAGAGCAGTGGTGAGAGTGGGCAGCCTTGTCTTGTTCCTGAATTGAGTGGGAACTCCTTGAGTCCTTCCCCATTGAGAATGATCTGTGCTTTAGGAGTTTTGTAAATTGTCTTTATTAAATTGAGGAATAGGCCATCTATGTCTATTCTTTCGAGAGCTTTGAACATGAAGAGGTGTTGAATTTTGTCAAAAGCCTTCTCCGCATCTATTGAGATAACCATGTGGTTTTTGTGTTTGAGCCGATTAATGTGATGTTGTATTACATTTATCGACTTGCGTATGTTGAACCATCACTGCATCTCTGGGATAAAGCCAACTTGGTCAGGGTGGATAATATTTTTGATGTAGCATTGTATCCAGTTTGCTAAGACTTTGTTCAGGATTTTTGCATCTAAGTTCATCAGAGATATGGGTCTATAGTTCTCTTTTCTTGTTGTATCCTTGTCTGGTTTGGGGATTAAGGCAATGGTAGCTTCATAGAAGGTGTTTGGTAGCCTTCCCTCTTTTTCTATGCTTCTAACAAGCTTCAGAAAGAGTGGTTTCAGCTCTGTGATGAAGGCTTGGTAGAATTCAGCTGAGAAACCATCTGGTCCTGGGCTTTTCCTTTTGGGAAGGTTTTTGATTACATCTTTAATCTCTGTGGATGTGATAGGTCTATTTAGTTCTTTTATCTGCTCTGGGTTAAGCTTTGGCAGTTGGTAGGTGTCCAAAAACCTGTCCATTTCTTCCAGGTTCTCTAATTTTGTGGAGTAGAGGTTTTGGAAGTATGACCTGATGATTCTTCAAATGTCTTTTGGATCTGTTGTGATCTCACCATTGTCCTTTCTGATTTGGGTTTTCTCATTTCTTTGTTTGATTAGATTGGCAAGAGGTGTGTCGTTCTTATTAACTTTTTCAAAGAACCAACTCTTTGATTTATCTATTTTTTAATTGTTTTCTTTATTTCCAATTCATTAATCTCAGCTCTAATTTTAATTATTTCCTTTCGTCTTGAGCTCCTCGGGTTAGCTTTTTCCATCTGTTCCAATGATCTTAGGTGGGTGGTTAGGCGATTGATTTGAGACCTCTCTGTCTTTGATATGAAAGCATTTAGCGCAATGAACTTTCCCCTCAGGACTGCCTTCATTGTGTCCCATAAGTTCTGATATGATGTGTTATCGTCATCATTTATTACTAGGAAATTCTGAATTTCCCGTTTCATTTCTTGGATGACCCAATCATTTTTAAGGAGCAAATTATTCAGGCGCCAGTACTTTGTGTATTTTCTGGATCCTGTTCCATTGTTAACTTCTACCTTTAATGCACTATGGTCTGATATGATGCAAGGAACTACATCAATCTTCCTGAATTTGTTTAGGGAGGATTTGTGACATAAGATGTGATCAATTTTAGAAAAAGTCCCATGCACTGCTGAGAAGAATGTATATTCTGTGTCTTTGGGGTAGAACGTTATGTAAATATCTGTTATCCCCAGATGGTCAATGGTGTCAGTAACCTCCATTATGTACCTACTGATCTTCTGTTTGGTTGATCTGTCTAGAGCTGATAGAGGTGTATTAAAGTCTCCTACTATGATGGAATTAGAGTCTATTTCTGCTTTATTTTTGAGTAGGGTTTCCTTTATGAACTGTGTTGCACCTGAATTTTGTGCATATATGTTAATGATGGTGATATCTTCCTGCTGGATCATTCCTTTGATGAGTAAGAAGTGACCATCATTATCCTTTTTAATTGATTTTGGTGTAAAGTCTATTTTGTCAGAGATTAATGTAGCCACACCTGCTTTCTTTTTCCTTCCACATGCCTGATAAACTGTTTTCCATCCTTTAACTCTAAGAAGATTGCTGTCTTTAGAAGTAAAGTGCATTTCCTGAAGGCAGCAGATGGAAGGGTACATTTTTCTGATCCACCCTGCAAGTCTGTGTCTTTTTATAGGGGAGTTAAGTCCATTTATATTCAGTGATATAACTGTGAGGTTTGCTTTAAGCCCTGCCATGATGAAGAGTTAATGTGGGTTGTTGTCTCTGCTGCTGTTATTAGCGCACTGACTGCGATTTTCGTGTCTGATCTCTGATATTCTTCTGAGGTAGATTTCTTGTTTCTTTTGTGTGGGATATCTCTTGCAGGATCTTCTGAAATTTTGGCTTTGTGTTCAAATAGTTGTAGAGCTGGTTTACTTCATGGAACATTTTCACTTCTCCATCTATCATGAGGGATAGCTTTGCTGGGTACAGTAGTCTAGGTTGAAAGCCATACTTCTTTAGGCCCTAAAAAGGATTATTCCAAGCCCTTCTGGCTTTCATGGTTTCTAATGAGAAGTCTGGGGTAAGTCTGATGGCTTTTCCTTTATAAGTTATGGTTTGCTTTCCTCTAGCAGCTTTGAGTATTTTCTCTTTGCTTTCCATGTTAGGCATCTTAATTAAAATGTGTCTTGGAGAATTCCTCTTCATGTCCTGTCTGTTTGGAGTCCTCTGGGCCCCTTGAAAGTTGAGTGGGCTTTCTCTTGTAAGATAGGGAAAGTTTTCTTGAATAATTCTGCTGAAGATATTTCCTATGCCCTTAGCCTGGGCTTCTTCTCCTTCTGGGATCCCCATGATTCTAATATTGGGCCTCTTTATGGTATCCCATAGATTCCTCAAATTTTGCTCACTTGATTTCTTGAATTTATTGAAACCTATGACATCCTTATTAATTCCTTCTGACTTGTCTTCAACCAAAAGTTAAATATTCCTTATCGAGGTATGTTTTTTCTTTTATTTGGTTTCATAATGTTTTACTTAGATATTGTCATTGCCAGTTTAACTTGACTTTCAGGATTCTCCTTGTCTAGTACACTGAATGTTCCTAGCTAGAAGTCCCCTTTTTAAATTCTGTGCACTAGCTTGAAATACATATGTACAAGTATGATGATCCCAGGCATACATCTAACTATGATTATGTGATATGATGAAGTATTACTAAGTTTCAAAAATCATTATTTCTCATAAATCTAAATCCCATGCCTTGGAAAGGCTAGATAAAGCAAGCTACTTTAAAATTTCTCATATAATGTGTAAGTGAAACAGGTGAAAGAGATCATAACTATATAGAGAGCGCTCTACATACTTATTACATGAATATCTTTTAAGTCTTTTTGTTCTTTCCTTGTTTTATATATTAATTTGCAAGAAGAGAGAGGGAGAGAGAGAAAGGAAATGGGCACATCAGGGCCTCTAGCCACTGCAAACAAACTCCAGATTCATGAGCCACTTTGTGCTTCTAGCTTTACGTGGGTACTGGGAAATCGAACCCAGGCCATCAGGCTTTGCAAGCAAGCACCTTAACCACTGAACCATCTCTCCAGCCTGTTCTTTCCTAATTTTATTGGTGCTGAGAAAGAATATAGACATTTCAGTCATGCACAAGTCTTAACACATGTACTGAAAATCTAAAAACCATGTAGTGTTTTTTGAAAGTTTTTCCAGTGACATACAAGTATCTTCAGGTGCTAAAAATCTTAACTCTATTGGTTCACAGTTTTAATGTCATATACACTGCAAACGTATTTTGCATCTTTCACCTACATTATCAAAATTATTGGAAAAACTGGACTACCACAACTAGAGAGAGGCACACAAGTTCTGACAGGGCACCAAGAAATGGTTTTCTTTAAAAAAATGTTTTACTACAAACATGGAATAACTGAAAATGTTCAAGACATATTAAATGCACAAATGTGACTCCAGTATGCATTGTCTATAGAAAACTAATCTCTTACTTATGAAATGTTAAACTAACACTCTAAACAAGTCAAAGCCTCCCACAATTCAATATCTCACTATTTTCTGGTTGTACCATCAAATGATTTTACCTCTTAAAAAATCATTTACACCTTAAAAATGGGATGAGGTGACATTCCTTCCTTTTAAAAAATGTTTCTAGGGGTGGGAAGAGAATTATGGTTTATTGTCTATAATTATGGAAGCTGTCAAAAAGTTAAATCAATGTTTCTAGAGCTACTAAACAATGTACTTTTCAGTTTCTTATGTGTTTATTGTTCTACTCAGCTTCACTTCCTTTTTGTATTTTTGTATTTTTTGTATTTTTTGGTCTTAGTCCTGTACAGTTTCCTAACATACTATTCATTTCATCCAGATTCTAATAATATTGATATGTAATTTTGCATTTATTATCCGTTTGTTCATTTGATAGACTGTTTTTTTCAGATTTTTTTTGCTGCTACTTGAGACAGGGTCTCATGTAGCCTAGGCTGGCTTGCAACTCAGTGTAGCCAAGGCTTGCCTTAAACTCCTGATTTTCCCACCATTTTCACCTCCAAAGTGCAGGGATTATAGGCAGTGCCACCACACCAGGCTTGACACACTTTTTAAATTTTTCTTAAAATATTTTTATTTATTTGCAAGCACAGAGATAGAAGAGAGAATGGGTGTGCTGGGGCCTCCCTTCAGGTGCTATAAACAGACTCCAGATGTATGGACCACTTTGTTGACACCCTATTTATTTATTTATTTATTCACAAGCACAGAGATACAGGCAGAGAGAGTGAGAGTATGTTTGGACATGCCAGTGCCTCTATCCACTGCAAATGAACTCCAAATGCATGTGACAATTTGTGTATCTGGCTTACATGGGTACTGAAGAATTGAACCCAGGACATTAGACTTCCCAGACAAGTGCCTTAACCACTGAGCCATCTCTCCAGCCCATTGACACACATTTTTTAATTGTGTAAGAGTAACATTTGTAGATGATTGCATACTATAACTTAGGCACTGAAGATAAACTAGATTGCAGTCTAGTTGCTACCTGGCCTTATATTTGTTCATAGTTTGAATTGTACTATATTTTTGCTGTTTAATTTTCTGTATGTTTTGTGACTTATTTTCAGCTAAAATGTGTATATCCTGAGTTTTTCTTTACTAAACAAATGTTGGCTCAATTTTTTCATGGTTCCACTTGTATTCTTTTGGCTATTTAATTGTTCTTTTTGTTATTTAAAATTATTTTCTCCTTTGATTTTAACACCAATTTGCATCTCAAATGGGTTTCCCCTTATTTGGCTACTAATTTTTTTAAATTATGTCTTTTTTTGTCCCAAGAAATCTTTTATGCTTTGACTACTGAGCAATCTCCAGCCCTCATACAGGACTGTTGTTGAGTGCATATTAATTGTACAGAGGATTTTCATTATGACATTTTGGTACATGCATATAATATACTCTGATCCTATACACCCTCTGTTACTCTGCTACTTTCCCTCCCCTCCCTCTTTCCCTTCCCATCTGAGGAAGTCCTCCTTTCAATGTCCTGTCATTTTCCCCCCTTGCTTTCAAATATGCATTCCTTAACGATGGTCAGTTCCATCCATTCTCCTTTCTGATAACTTGATTGTATTCTTATTTAAAACTGAGTAAAACTTCATTGTGTATGTTTGTACCTTATTTTTGTATCAGTTTATCTGTTGATAGGGATACCTAGGCTGATTCCATAATTTAGTGATTGTGAATGGTGCTGTGGTAAACATGGCTGTGCAGGGGAGTAAGCTGACTTTGATTCTGTGGATACATTCCCAAAAGTATGTGATATTGCAGGCTTACATGGAAGCTCTATGTTCAATCATGTGGCTACTCTCTGTTTCAGTCAGCTTCACATTGTTGGCACAAAGAATCCTGCCAAAGACAGGGAGGAAAGGGTTCCTCCTTGTAGGAGGAAAGGGTTTGTTTTGGCTTACATACTGTAGCAGAAGCTCCATGATGACAGAGAAAACCATGGTATGAGCACAGGCTGGACATCACCTCTTGGCAACATCACGTGGACAACAGTAACAGGAGAGGTTCCAAACACTGGCAAGGGGAAACTGGCTATAACCCCCATAAGCCCACCCCCAATGATACACTGCCTCCAGGAGGCCCCAATTTGCAAATTGCCACCAACTGGGGACCTAGCATTCAGAACACATGGGTTTATGGGGGACACCTAGTTTAAACCACCACACCCTCCATACTGAGTTTTGTGGTGGCTGAACTAATTTACATTCCACCAGGGTTCCTTTTTTTGTCTCCTTACCAGCTTTCAATACTGTTTTATTGATGACAGCCATTCTGACTAGAGAGGTGAATTGTCAATCTAGTTTTGATTGACATTTTCCTAATGGCTAATGATTTTGAGCATGTTTATATATTTATTGGCCATTTGGTCTTCCTTTTTTGAAAAGTATCCACTCAGCTCACTTGACCATGTGTTAGTGGGATTTCTTGTTCTTTGTTAATTTTTTAAGTTTATTATACATTGTAGATTTTAATCTCCTGTGAGATGAATATTTGGCAAAGATTTTCTCCCATTCCATAGGCTCTTCCCTCACTCTGTTATTTGTTTTTTTTGCTATGCAGAAAGTTTCTAATTTGTTAAATCCTAATTCATACTTTTAAATTTGCTAAATCTTAATTCATACTTTTATTTCCTGAGCTATTGAAGCTAATCGAGAAAGTTATTGCCTTAGGCCCATGTCTTGAAGTGTTTCCTGTAAGTTTTCTTCTTGTAGTTACAAAGATTCAGATTAATGTCTTTGGAGCATTTTTAGTAAAGGACAGCTTCATTCTCCTACATGTGGCTATCCAGTTTTCCCAGCATCAGTTTCCCCCCTGTGTAATGCTTGAATATGCTACTTGACTTAAAGCAAGTTTCTCTGCAACTGTCTCCTTGCACTCTGAGCCACCTCAGAAGGCTTCAGTTTACCTGTTCAGCTTCTTAGTTTCCTGAGCATCAAAGAGATCAGGTGGGCTCCATTAGTTCCAATAAAGAAAACTATTAGGACATACTCTAAACCTCTGTAATTAAGTCAATATTGCACTTATCTAGACAAATAGGCCACTGAACAGAATAGAGAATCCAATTTACAATATTTGGGGATTTAATTTACAGTAAAGATGATATTCTAGCTCAGTGAGCAAAAGGTAGATAATCTTGTCAATAATGCTGATATGACTTACTAGATATCTGAATTGAAAGAAAAAGAAAGAAAGGAAAAAAGGCAGGAAGGGTGGGAGCAAGGGAAGAAAGGTGGAAAGAAATAAGGAAATTTCATACCAAAAAGTAGTCTATCTTAAGTGATGGTCTTAGAGGCTGACTTTGCAAATGAAAACAGAAGATCCAAACCAGGTATTTTAATTACCTATTCTGCCATCATTTGTGATTATAATTTTTCATGTTTCAGTTTGTATCAGTAGTGTAATTCATACTTTGATTTAACATAAAGTTCTGCTAATTTGATGCTTTAAATTTTATTTTGATGTGTAATGTTTGTGTGGAGAGAGAAAGAATGTGCATCAGGGCCTCTTGACACTGTAAACTAAATCTAGACTCATGCACCACTTTTGTGAATCTGGTTTTATATGGATTACTAGGGAATAGAATCCAAGCCAGATTTAAGCTTTAATATAGATTTGTAGCCAACTCACTAAAACTTAATTTATAACATAAGTGTCCTTGGGGAGTTCCTTCTGCTTCCAAGCAGTTGATCAAACGACCTTTCGGATTATGTGATCATTTAACAACTTGATGCCACTGTGAGGCCAACTGTAAGATTATTTATTGAGTCAAGGGGCTAAATTAACCTACACCAATAAAAATTAAGTAAATTTTAAAAGAATGTGAGTCCCTTTTGGATTATTAGTAGAAATTGCTAGGAATTTTAAGCACATGGTTACATATTGGCTCAATTGTAAGGCTTGGTAATTCATAAGAATTTAAATTGCTTTAAAATATTAATAAATTCCAGCATACCTAAACATGCATTTGTCGTTACTATGTGTATTAAATAATACTGTTTTTTCCCCTCAGGTGCCCTATGTCCTGCCTAGTATGTAGCTTTCAAAACATTGCCATAATCTCTGGGTTTTGAAAGATATCCATTCATTTTTTTCCTAAAGATTGGGACAGGGAGAAATTACTTGAAGCTTGGATGTCCAACCCAGAGAACTGCTGCCAACGATCAGGTGTTCAGATGCCAACTCCACCACCAAGTGGGTATAATGCCTGGGACACACTTCCTTCTCCAAGAACTCCAAGAACCACACGTTCTTCCGTCACCTCGCCAGATGAAATCAGTTTATCTCCTGGGGATTTAGATACTACTTTGGTATGGTTTAGTATTTACCGTGTTTGTTATAGCTTGCTTTTAAATTATTTAATGTTGTTTCAGGGACTCCCTGCTTTTCTTGTGATTGACTCTGGTACCTTTCTTTAAAGGTTCAGTTATTTTCATGTTGGGAAAATACTTATTATCACAGAATATTCCTGTAATCTCTGAATTGTAAGTTGAAAAACAAAAGATTTCTCATTTCAAAACAAAACAATTTGAGATACCATTTTCTATATTTTTACTTAATTCATCAATAAGTTTAAACACAATATATAGAAATGGTTTTAAAAAACTGAGTTTGTGGCAGGCACTTAAACCAAAAGTACAAACCATTTTTAATAATCTGTTGAAAGTTAGTTTTTGATATTGATGGTATATTTTGATGAATGTATACTTGTTCATATACATCTGAGGTCTATTGTCCAGATGTATTTCCATGATATTCTCTCCTTAATAAGGAGCAATACTGCCCTTTTGTGGGATAAATTAGCACAATGTTGGCATGCTACCTAGGAAAATTTGATGTTTCTTGAATGTTTTAGCAACTCAGAATTTATTTATATAATTCATATCTGGAACATTATAAAGATTGCTTCTGCTAAGTTACTGTTGAGAAGATAAGGTAGTTTTATATCAGGTTTCTTGCTTACAAAGCCTTAATTTGTAAGAGTTTAAGGGGAGGGAGAGGGCTACTTCTGAGACTTGAACTTGTACTTTACCACTGACCCACATTCTCAGCCCAAGTTACTCCTTTAATATTCTGAATCGCTGTGTTCAAAGCATAAATTTCCTGCTGTTGTAGATTTCTAGGGTAAGCATAAGATGAAGGACAGGATATTGAAGTGGTATTTTATAGCATGCAATTTGACCTTGACCTGAATGGAGTATAAGGATTTGTTTCTTGTACTTCCTTTTCCAAATGCACAGAGGCTGATAAATAGGCATATTTAAACTTAAGAATTTAGCTTTTTCTTGAAAATATTGAAATGCCACAGTAGTTTATAACAAAGGTAGCCTTTCTTAAAGATAAACCCTTTTAACTTTGAAACTTTTAACTTTTAAAAGTTAAACTACTGAACGAAATGCATGAATTGTCTTCTCTCCAGAGTATGACCCTGTTTCAATCATTTTTCTTATACATCTCCAGTGTGACATTTGTATGTGCAGTATTTCTGTATTTGAAGATCCAGTGGATATGCCCTGTGGACATGACTTTTGTAGAGGATGTTGGGAGTCGTGAGTACTTGAGCAGCTTATTTATCTTTCACTACATGATAGTACTCTGGTTTGATAATAAAATTGGTTGCCTTAAATATTTAATGGTGATAATTATTTGGTTTTGAGTGTTGTAGTCAGCTTTCTCATTGCTGGCGCAAAGAACCTGACCGAAAGAAAGCTGATTGAAGGAAAGGGTTTATTTTGGCTTACAGACTTGAGGGGAAGCTCCATCATGGCAGGGAAAACAATGGCATGAGTAGAGGGTGACATCAGCTACAGGAAGTCTGTGCCAAACATTGTCAAGGGGAAGCTGGCTATAACACCCATAAGCCTGCCCCAAACAACACAGCTCCAACAAGGTTCCGATTCCAAAATTGCCATCAGCTGGGGATCAAACATTCAGAACACATAAGTTTATGGGGGAATACCTGAACCAAACCACCACACTGAGTTACACTGAAATGCATACTTTACAACTACAAAAGAATGTTTTTTTTTCTCCTATTTTGTCATTAAGAAAGGTATGTCTAAATAATTTTTATTAATATTTTAATTTATATTTCACATAATATCAAACTTACACCTAAATGTCTAGAACCACGGATCTCAGGAGAGGGCTCAGTCAGTAAACTATTGCTCTACAAGCCTGAGGATCTGAATTTGAATCCTTAACACCCACATAAAAACCTCATGCAGCTGAACACACTTGTAATGCTAACACTGGAGAGGGGTGATACCAGAAGATCTTTAGGGTGTTGGCCAGCTTATCCAGCCAAATTGGTGACCTCCATGTTCACTGAAACTCTGTCTCAAAAAATAGGGTAGAGAGTGATTGAGGGAAACCCCTGATGTTGACTTCTTATCGCCACCTACATATACACACCAAAAGAAGCAGTTTCTGTCTTATATACCAATAATTTTAAACATCTGTTTTCTGAAATTTTATGGCAAACAAATAGCCTTGAAAATATGTAAAAATGTGGATGTTTATAATTCCTCTTTTTTTAATTTTAGGTAATTCAAAGTTAAATGCCTATGCTAGAGATTGGTTATATATTACAAATGGAAATTTTATTTTGCTTCTCATTTTGCATGAACTTTTCTCTGTGGTTATACTTTGAGAGATTTGTAAACAATATAAATGAGTATAATAAGCAGTATAATATCTTACTGTCTCTGGAGAAACACAAAACTTATTTGATGATTTAAGCAAAGTATATCATAGGTATCTAAGGAAATCTTTTAAGTGAGTTTTCAAACTACATTTTTCATGGAGTACAGTGTATCAAGTGTAGAGAGCTAAAGAATATCCCATGAGTGAGAGAGCAAAGAAGCAGAACAAATTTCTGGAGATATATATATATATATATATATATATATATATATATATATATATATATATATATTTACCATGAAACTATCATCTCAGTGAATATATAATGAATGTATTCTTCACTCTCAAAATTTTACATATTTCCTACTTGAATTCCTCCTTCTATACCATTTTCTACTCCAAAATCTATAAGTCT
Organism: Zapus hudsonius; assembly: GCA_004024765.1. NCBI lineage: Eukaryota > Metazoa > Chordata > Mammalia > Rodentia > Dipodidae > Zapus > Zapus hudsonius. The sequence goes on along the minus strand of PVHP010010320.1, from coordinate 6,276 downwards.
ACTGATCTGTCATTCTGATTTCATTTGGAGTATCTTTATATTTTTCACAACAATGTGAAGCAAGATTTCATTTGGAGGGAACTAATTAGTGCTTCTCAAAGAGTCAGAATATATTTGCTTTGTGTGTGTGTATGTGTGTGTTGTTGTTGTTGTTTTACACAGACTTGTAAGAACATAGACTAAACTTTACTCTTAGCCTAATACAATCAAGGGAGCCTACTACTAGCAAATTCATTGGTAAGGGTCAGAGCTTGAAATCTAAAGCAATTTTTGACCCATTTTTAGAGCAAACAAGCTTTCCCAGGCATTTAGCTTAAAAGTGTTAACTCTGCTGTTTGAGAAAGTATTACCTGACAAGTTTGCAGTTGCTGGGCTTGGTTTATATCTGAGAAGTGAGCTGGCTCAGGAATTATTTGAATTGTTTTCAATGTTACTGACCTTCCTCGCCTAATACCTCAGGAACTATCTCCCTTACTTATCATAGAATAACCATGAAAACTTTATGGTAAGATTTCAGTGTGGCACATCTAATCATTGCTTTCCATCGTATTGTACCAGTCTACCTAGCATTCTTCATCCTACCCAAGCCAGCTTTTGTCAAATCAAAAATCAGTAAAACAAGTGGGGTGATTCATATGTTGATTAGTCACTTTAAATTAATTGCAGTGTCTGCAGCAGTATATAGAAAGTAAACTTGGCTTAACATGACAAGTTTTTTAAAAATCGCTTTTTAGATTAAAAACCCTGGCTGAAGAGATGGCTCAGCAGTTAAGGCACTTGACTGCGAAGCCTAATGACCCGGGTTCAATTTCCCTAGTACCCATGTAAAGCCAGATGCACAAAGTGGTGCATGCATCTGGAGTTCTTTTGCAGTAGCTGGAGGTCCTGGCATGCCCATTCTCTCTGTCTCTCTGCTCTCTATCTCTCTCTCTACTTGAAAATAAATACATAAATAAAAATTTAATATTATTTATTCTAACTCTCCTATCTTATCAGTCCAGCTGATGCTTAGAGGCATCTGTGCCAGGACTTCAACAAAAGGGAATGATCACTTTCACCAAACTAGAACATCTTTTTTGTTTGTTTTGCACCCTCCTCCATCATCCATGATGAAATGTAGATGGGCCCAGTATTATGTAGATCTTGTGTAGGTTAACACCTGCTGTGAAGTCATGAATGCAGTGGCCATTTAAGGTGCCAAGACAGCTTTCCAAATTACTTCTTAGCTTTTTCTGGCTCTTACATTATTTCCACCCTGTCTTCCACAATTTTCCCTGACCCTTGAAGAGCATTTCTGTCTTTTAGTCTTAAGATCCTTTACACTCTTAAAAATTGTTGAAGGCTGGGGAAATGGCTCAATGGTTAAAGGTGCTTGCTTGCAAAGCCTGACGACCTGGGTTCAATTCCTTAGTACCCATGTAAAGCCAGATGCACAAAGTGGTGCATGCATCTAGAGTTCGTTTGCAATGGCAAGAAGCCCTGGCACACCCATTCCCTCTCTCTCTCCCTCACCCCCTGCATGCAAATAAATAATTTTTTTTAATTGTTGAGGTCTTGGGCTGGCATACCCCTTCTCTCTCTCTCTCTCTCTCTCTCTCTCTCTCTCTCTCTCTCTCTCTCTCTCTCTCTCTCTCTCTCTCTCTCTCTCTCTCTTTCTTCTCCTTGCAAATAAATAAATAAAAATATTTAAACCAGGCGTGGTCGCACAGGCCTCTAATCCCAGCACTTGGGAGGCAGAGGTAGGAGAATCGCAGTGAGTTCAAGGCCACCCTGAGTCTATATAGTGAATTTGAGGTCAGCCTCGGCTAGAGTAAGACCCTACCTCAGAAAACAAGGCAAAAACTATATATATTTATATATATATATATATATATACACATACATATATGTACGTATGTATATGTATGTATGTAGATATATATTTAAAAAGTTGAGCCAGTTATGGTGTTATACTCCTTTAATCCCAGTTGGAAGACAGAGGTAGAGAGGATTGCTGTGAGTTCTAGGCTGCTCTGGGACTTTTGACTGAGTTCCACATCAGCCTGGGCTAGCGTGAGATCCTAACTCAAAATTAAACAAACAAACAAATTTGTGAGGTCGCCAAAGAACTATAGTTAGTGTGGGTTATGTTTATATGAAAAGAATAATATTTATTAATTCATTAGACATAACAGTCTTAGGGGAAATGGCTCAGCGGATAAAATACTTAACATGTAACTCTGAGTACCAGAGCTCTGATTCTCAGGCCCTATGGTATGTAAAAGCATGAAGCTATGATGGGCATATGTAATCCCAGTGTGCCTATGGTAAATAAGAAGGCAGAGACAGGAGAATATCCCAGAAGCTCACGAACAAAAGTGAAAGGAGAGGTCCTGAAAGTTGTCCTGTGACCTCTGCACACATGCGTCCATACACATACATAAACCAAATAAATAAAGGAGTAACTGGGCTGGGGAAATGGCTCAGTGGTTGAAGGTACTTGGCTGCAAAAGATGGCTCAGTGGTTAAGGTGCTTGCCTGCATAGCCCAAGGATCTGGGTTCGAAATTCCCCAGTACTCATGTAAAGCTAGGTGCACAGAGCAGCACATGCATCTGGAGTTTGCTTGAAATAACTGGAGGCCCTGGTGTAACAATAGTCAGTCTCTCTCTCTCTCTCTCTCTCTCTCTCTCTCTCTCTCTCTCTCTCTCTCTCTCTCTCTCTCTCTCTCTCTCTCTCTCTCTCTCTCTCTCTCTCTTTCTCTCTTTCCTTGTCTGTAGCTCTCTGCTTTCAGATAGACAGTAAATAAAAATTTTTAAAAAATCTGTTGGCCAAGGTTAGATTTCCCAGCACCCAAGTAAAGCTGGATGCAATGTGACATGTGTGTGCTCACTCATACACACACAAACATTTTTAAAATATTTAATATGCCTATACTAGAAAAAAATTAAAAATAAACATGAGTAACAAGATATAAGGGAGAAGCCTTTTCTTTAACATATGCTGTATTTCAGTACCACCACAACATATCTTGATTTATAAATCCTTAAAGGAATATTGAGAATTGAATATAACCTTTTCTAAGCTGCTCACGTCTGAATTTTTGTTTGTTTGTTTGAGGTAGACTCACTGTAGCTCAAGCTGATCTGGAATTCATTATGAAATCCCAGGTCATGTCTGAATTTTTAATGTTAAATAAAATTTCTTCAGGTTTTTACAGAGGATAAAGCTAAACAGAAATATAAATTTATATAAATATATATACATATGTGTATGTATTTATATGCATATATATAATGAGTGCTTAAGCTGGTACTAGATATTACAATCAATATTATAAGTGATTCCATAGGATTTTTTTTTTTGGTGTTTTGTTTTTGTTTTTGTTTTTTGAGGTAGGGTCTCGCTCTAGTCCAGGCTGACCTGGAATTCACTCTGTAGTCTCAGGGTGGCCTTGAACTCACAGCGATCCTCCTACCTCTGCCTCCCGAGTGCTGGGATTAAAGGCGTGCACCACCACGCCCAGCTATCCATAAGATTTTTAATAATGTTGTTTTGTCTTTGTTTTTCTGGTTTTGTTTGGTTTGAGGATTTTGGTTTTTCAAGATAGGGTTTCACTGTGTAGTACAAGCTAGCTTCAGACTTGGAGGCCTCCTCCCTCAGCCTTCTGAGTGTAGGACTACAGGTACATGCCACTATGTGTAACTTTTCAGGGTCGGGGAATAACCCCAAAATCTGGTGCATGCTAAGCAGGTACCACTGATCTATACCCCTAGAGCTTATTGGTGTTAATTTTAATTAGAGTATAATAGAAATCTCATCATAAAGAAACTCTTAGAATGCACAAATAACTTGTATCCTTACCCTTTTTATTTATATCAAATGATAGGTTTTTGAATCTAAAAATTCAAGAAGGTGAAGCTCATAACATTTTTTGCCCTGCATATGAATGCTTTCAACTTGTACCTGTGGACATCATAGAAAGTGTGGTTTCTAAGGAGATGGACAAACGTTACCTGCAGTTTGATATTAAGGTATGTCGCCAATTACTTGATTTTTCAACATTTTCATTTCATTACAACTTAACAGTTTGTTATTTTGTTTGTTTCTGGTGCTGGGGATCAGACTCAGGACCTTGTGCGTGCTGGGCAAGTATTTTGCCACTGAGCTATATCCCTGGCAACATTTTTATTTTAGTAAACCTATGTCTTATTTTTGAAAACATAAGATAATTGTCTCTAACTTTGTTTTTTTCAGAAAAACTGCATAAAGGAATGGTGGCATTAATTATAATTTTGACCCAAAGCATTTTTATAAGCATAAAACACAAAATGAAAGACTAAAGTAGTAGCTTCCCCCACCCAAAAAAACTATTGCTCAGAACTTTTGACTAATTTACCTATCCCACTTTTATAACTGATTGAATAAAATAATGTTATATTTCAGTTACTTTGTGCAGATCGTTCTTATTCTGAACTCTAATGTGTAGACTCAAAAACAGTCGTGCTTTTTTAATGTAGAAAATATCATCACAATTAGTATATATATTAAGGTACCATTTAAAATTTTATTATTTATAAAATTAATAGATACATATAGGATTATACTTAAAATTATATTTCATCAGAAAAGTGGCACATTTTGTGCCAAAGCATTTTTTTAAGTTACATATTTTTGTGAAAATAATGGCAGTTTTATTGTATCATCAACTACCTGGTTTTTAGGTTAAAGAAAACAAGTTTTGAAAACCATGCCATTGCTAAGGTAATTGTTACTCTTCTCTCTTAAATTTTTTCTAATATTTTCCAGCACCATTTTTAGTAATTTTTGAGACTGCTGTATTAAAACCCTATATTAAGCCGGGCGTGGTGGTGCACCCTTTTAATCCCAGCACTTGGGAGGCAGAGGTAGGAGGATCACCATGTGTTCAAGGCTACCCTGAGACTACTTAGTGAATACCAGGTCAGCCTGGGCTAGAGTGAGACCCTACCTCGGAAAAAAAAAAAAAAAAAAACTATATTAGAATTTACAGCTGAAATGATCTCCTTTGTTTTTTCTTACTTCTATTTGGAGCAGGCTTTTGTTGAAAATAATCCTGCCATCAAATGGTGTCCTACTGCAGGCTGTGAGAGAGCAGTCAGACTAACAAAACAAGGGTCAAGTTCATCTGGGTCTGATACGCTCAGCTTCCCGCTACTAAGAGCCCCTGCTGTGGACTGTGGAAAAGGACACCTCTTCTGCTGGTCAGTATAAGACAAGCTGGAATCAGTTGCATCATGTTTTTTCTTCCTTTGCATCATTTTTAAAATATCTTTATTAGTAATAATTAGATACATTGTATGAGCAAATCTTATGATGGTACCTCCATTTCTCTACTCTCTGTCCCCAACCCACTGGGGGCCCTCCTCAATGCACATACTGGATCTGTCCATGGGGTAGGGGGTTATGAACTGCACCAGAGGTAACCATCCCCCTCTTTGTGTGTTGTTGTTGAGGGGGGAAATGTCTCTGGAAATTCTCCCCCACCATGGCTCTTACAATCTTTCCCCTCCCCTTCTGCTCAGTTCCCTGAGTCATGGTGGGTGAGTTTTAAGTGTGTTTTATTGTTGAGATCTTAAGTGTCTCTGGACTTCTGCTTTGGGTTATGTTGGATATCGTTGTTGTCTGTCTCCATTGACCTTTCATGGGTTATCTGACTTGCTGTGGTGATAGGTCTCTTGTTTATTATGCCACTTTCTCATAGGTTTCAAAAAATATGGAATGCTTCACTAATTTGTGTGTCATCCTTGCACAAGGGCCATGCTAACTTCTCTGTATCGTTCCAATTTTAGTATATGTGCTGCCAAAGAGAGCACTCTTTGCATCATTTTGATAATAGATGTTAAAGAGACTTTCTTCCTTAAATTGGGCCTTTATAAATTGTAGTATTCTTGATATTATTCTTAAGAATTTTAAAACTGTGATAAATAGTAATGATTTATGTTATCTTGGATTTGATGTATTCCAGGCACTATCCCAAATACTTTTCTTTTTTTAATGACAGTTATATTTTAAAAATTGAACACTTTCAGGCTGCAGAGATTTCTCAGTGGTTAAGGCACTTGCCTACAAAGCCTGATGACCCAGGTTCAGTTCCCCAGCACCACATAAAGCCAAATATCTGCACACTGGCACATGCATCTGGAGGTTGCTTACAGGAACTGGAGGCCCTGGCATGCCCATTCTCTCACTACCCCCTCATGTGTGCTCTCTCTCTCTCTCTCTCTCTCTCTCTCTCTCTCTCTCTCTCTCTCTCTCT
>PVHP010010319.1:32314-48086 GCA_004024765.1 Zapus hudsonius | reverse complement strand
GGAAAGATTGTGAGAGCCGTGGTGGGGGAGATTATCAGAGGCATGGCATCCCTCAGTAACAACACACTTGGGTCAGGAGAATCCAGCTGAATTCTAGGCTATCCATGGTCCCCTACCATAAAGACTGATCCATATGGCCCACAGAGGAGGATATCCAGCTGACTGGGGATGGGGAGGGGGGCATTGAGGAATTGGGGATAATAACTCAATGTTGGTCCACTAAACAATGTAATTCATTATGGACAAGAAAAAAAAAAAACCTGGTCTTTGGACCCATGGGAGCTATCCAGAGATAGTGACTCTCGATGTAGATCCAGGATCTCTGATTCCTGCTCTTCTCAGCAGAATCCCAGCCCGTCTTGAGAAAGAGTACCTCTTCAGGATGAGTTCAAAAAAGCCTCTACCTTCCATTCTATCATGACTTACCATGACTTGCTTGCCTGTCCGCCTAGTTGTCTGACAGCTGATTCTAGAAAAATTCAATGTCATTGTCGCTACTGGGGAGCCAAAATTGTCACAGGGTCCTAGAAACAGGCTTGTTGGGCTGAGAAATATCCACAACCATGGCTGTCTGACTCAAAAGGGGAGCCCAGGAGAGGTGGGTGGGGGCAGGCAGAGGGGGAAATGACAAACAGGAAATAGACAAGTGGGAAGGAGGCCAGGGCCTGAGAAAGAGACAAGAGAATGAAAGGGAAACAGACTCAGCTGGGAGGGAGCTCATACCACTGTGGAATATTCCCAGCAAATCCACTGCTCACAGGGATGACTAGGCCCCAATGAGAGGAAGGGCTTGTCCCAGATCCTACTGCTGCTGGTCTTTGGTAGGGCTCCCAATATCGAAGCCCAGGAGCCACCATAAGTGGGGAGGATCCAAGAGTGATAGTGACACCCTTCAAACCTAGTTCACTGGTCACAAAGACACTCATTACAACAAAATATAGGGGAAATTTTAACAATAACAGTAGGACATTAAGTAAATAAATTCAAATTTAGCCTTAATTTTGAATACTTTGTTACAAAAAAAGAACTTATGGATTATATTTCATGTCAGAAAATGATTTCCATCTACCATGAACACTAGTTTATAAAACCAAAATAGTAAATATGTGCAGGGAAAAAAGATCAGAAGGAGGGAATATGCCAAAACGATACTTTTAGTTCTCTGTGGCAGGAATATGCAAATGATTGCCACCATCTTTTGTATGTCAACATATTCTATATTTTCTTGAATAACCATGTGTGGCTTATGTAAAAAGGCAGCAAGTAAAAAAAATCATGTAAAATAAAAAAATTCATCTCTAGCTCCCACTTTTCTCCTAAGCTAGGCTCCAAACCCCAGTGTTAGCTGTTCCCACTAGCCAGGTGGGCCCAGAGCCAGAAAACTGGGCCACACACTCGTCTGCTCCTATGACACCTGCAATTTTATGTCAAGGGTGTCTCTGGACTCTAGGCTTTTCTCTCCTTCCTCACATCCACATCCCAGCCTAGTGATCTGGGTTAGGACCTTGTAGCTTGCCCACTAGACTCTTTCCCTAGCTGGACTGGCCTCCTTCCCCCACCTTCCTCACTTTGTAATGCGAGCTACTTTTGTGACAAATTCCACCCAATCATATGTCTCCCACCTGCAAATCAAGTTGGTAGTTCCCAAGTACCATAGGAAAAACTTTCCAGGCCATCGAGGCTCTTTGCAAACCTCCTTTCCCAGGTTCCTCTCCAATAAGGAGGAGGGGCATATGCATGTATGTACCCACACCTTTGCTCCTACTGGGCAGAAGCCTCAGCCTTGAAGATGGCCCTTTCACAATCCCTGCCTAACACATGCCTTTTTCTTTCACCTCTGTCCATTTCTTGCTGCTTACCCTCCCTGGTTGGTTTGATCTTCTCCTCTAGAGGCTAGAGACTAATTCTTGTGGTTTAGGAGTAGAGGATAGGGCCCTAATAGGGGCAACCATAAGTGGTAGCAGGATGAGTTGGAAAGCAGTAAGAACAGTGGGGCTGTGTCATGTGACTGGCAATCCCCCAATGTGGACACACTCACCCACTCCTGAGCCCCCAGCACACCAGTGTCTGCACCATCCCCAAGAGGATCTGACCAGAAATCCCTCAGTCCACAGAATCCCAACCTGCAGCAAATGTACAATCCTACCCATCCACACATCCCAGAATATGCTACCACTCAATGGTCTTCCTCCCTCAGAGGCCTCTGTTCAGCCCTGTAATAGAGGCCTGTGAACAAGAATACAGGACAGGTGACACTACAACAAATGGAGCCTGTCCTGTGTGTGACTGGGTGAGAAGGCTGGTATGGTTGTGAAGAGTATGGACACTGGTGGTGTCACGTTGGCCCTGCTCTACAACTTTGTAGCTGGGTAGCCTGGCTTCATCTTACCTGGCCTCTCTGAGCCTTGCATTCCTCAGCTGTAAAATCAGAATGATAATGGTACCTATCCCATAAGGTCAATTGATACATGTACAGTGCTTAGAACAGTGCCTGTCACTGGAGTTTGCTGTTATTATTACATGTCATAAAAATGTATACCTATATACACAATTCAGAACCTTTTGCAAAACTGATAGATGTGTGTGCTTACACATGTGCATGTAGGGGGTGGGGTGACCTTATGAATAAGTGATTATCTAAATGGTATGATTTAGAGGGGACTCCCCACACCTCCACCCATAAACAGCTCTGTTGCCTGAAATTCCACCAATATAGCATATATCATTCCAGTCTTGAAGGCCATTCCTTTTTAACAATCTCCTATTAAAATGCACATACCCCCTTGGGGGTGTTAAGCCTTATCAACTAACACCTTAGTTGTCAGCTAACACCTTAGTTACCAGCTAACACCTTAGATACCAGTTAACACCTTACTTGACAGCTAACACCTTACTTGACAGCTAACACCTTAGTTGACAGCCAGCTGAGAGCAAGACCCTGCAGGACTGGTTTTTGGAAGAAGGACAGGAATAGTAGAAATGAGGGGCTTTGATAGGGTAAAAAAGAAGGTACCATGATCAAACCCTACCAGTTCCCCAAGGCTACCAATTGACAATTGTCCTGTGCTGTGTAGAAGGGAGTGTCTTTCCTCCCAGCTGGTGTCACCAGGTATTAGCAGGGGTGAGGCAGAAGGAAACGATCATGTGCCAGATGTTCCCCAGCAGCTGAAGAAGGTTGACAACGCCATCCTGAACCTTCCTGAGAAGGTGAGTGGCAGTCTTGAGCTGGGATCTCTGCCCCTGCCCTTTCTGCTGTGGTTCCATGTGGATGCATGTACACTTGCTCTATCTAAGCCTTCCCCAGTGGGCCAGGGGTGACTCTAATGGAATTGGGGTAGGGGACAGGTAGATTTGGGGACTGCCACTCTGGAAGCCTGGGGCTTTTCTCTGATTGGGCCCTGAGGGGCCACTTCCCTGCCATTGACCTTTTAGGTCAGCACTGCCAGCTCCTGTTTAGAGCCATCCATGTCTCTGGCATTTATCATCCATCCAAAGTCATTCCTGTTTCCTGCCTGGACCACTCCTGTGTATAATGAAAGCCATAAGCTCATTAAGTTGGGGTGAAGAAGGACTTTCTTTGATTTTTCCTCAATTTACCTCCCTCAAGCTTCAAAGAGGCCTCCCACATCCACAGAGCTGGAGTTTTGATGGCCAAAGTTGAGGCCCCTGGATACATGATGCTCACAATTTGGAGCACTTAAATCCAATTTATTCCTACCAATGTTAGAGATCAAGAATACGTTGAATAGTTGGGCTGGAGAGATGGCTCAGCGGTTAAGGCACTTGCTTCTAGTGCCTAAGTTCCCGGGTTCAATTCCCCATTACCCACATATGCCAGACCCACAAGGTGGTGGCCCTGGTGCTCTCTCTCTCTCTCTCTCTCTCTCTCTCTCTCTCTCTCTCTCTCTCTCTCTCTCTCTCTCTCTGCTTGAAAATGAATAAATAAAATATTTAAAAATAAATAAATAAAAGAATATCAAAAAAGAATACGTAGAATAGCAGAGCTGGAAAGACATTATAGACAGATGTTCAAAAGCAGAGTGTCCCCCTACACTGTCCCCAACTCCTGCCCATCATTAAGATAAGGAGGCCAAGGCACTGAGGTTATGGATCCATCGTGTAAGTATGCACTGATAGTGTCGAGAAATGTCTTCAGCATGTGTTGTCACAGGGAATCCTCAGTGCACTCTTGCAAGGAAGCCATGATTATTACCCCCAGTTCTGAGTGAGGAAATTACATCAGAACTTTGTCAACTCTCAGCAAGGATGTGACAGGGGTGGTTTTCACCGCAGCCTTCTCTAGATGGCACTTCCTGGCAGAACAGAGTGCTTAACTGCATGGGCTTTGGAGTCAGATAGAGCTAGGGTTGAGTCTTAATCACAGCTCTCCTTCGCCATGTATCCTTTGATGGTCAACAAGCTCCTTATGCCTCAGTTTCTCATTCTGAAAACCAGGAAAACCAAGGGTAACTATCACTCTTATGGGACTGTTGTGATTAAAGGAACTGATATGGTGTAAAAGTGCTGATTAATTCAGCTCAGAACAATCCAGTGAACACCTGCTGTGTGCCAGGCATTATTGTAGGTTAAGAAGATATAACAGTGAACAAACCCAAAGGCAACTCCTGCCTTCATGGAGCTGATAGTGCAGTATAGTGGAGAAGCTTATACCTACAGGAACAAGATAACTTTAGCTAGCGCACAGTGATGGGAAGAAGATAGAACATATGCAGTGGGATACAGCATGATCAGGCAGTAGGGAGCTATTATTATTTTTTTTTGAGACAGTCTTATTCGCTATGTAGCTCAGGCTGGCCTGGAACTTGTAACCCCCCTGCCTTGGTCTCCAAAGTGCACCACATCTGGCTAGGAAATGACTTTAGATTGAGATGATACCTGAGGTGTTAAGTCAATGAGGACAAAAAGCCAACAATGTGAAATTTGGAAGGCAGATGGAAAAGCAAGTTCAAGGCCCCACGATGAAAATGCTGATACCTTCCACATTCATATCTCTTGCCTTGACCATTCAACTGAACTCCAGAAAAGCTGACACCTCTGCTTAAATATGTAATGGGATCGTGAACATACCATGGCCAAAACAGAGCTCTCCATTTCCCACCAAACCTTGCTTCCCCCAGTGTTCACCAGCTCGGTAAATGGCATCTCTATCTACTCAATTTCTCCAGCCTAGGAATTACATTGAACTTTTTCCTCACTTTCTACATACAAGCCACCAGCAAATCCAGCTGCTCTTTCACAACACATATCTGAATGCATCCACTGCTCACAGCTCTTCCTCCAGCACTCCGCTCCAAACCTCATTCCTCCAGAAGATCAAAGGAGTCTCCCCTCACCAGAGCTGTGCACCCTGAGACCACAGTGATTTTTCATTTAAAAGTACAAATCAGTCCACCTGGCCTGTAAGCCCAGCACTTGGAAGATGGAGGCAGGTGGATTAGAAGTTCAAGTTCCAGGCCAGCCTTGGCTACATTGAGGCCAGGCTGCGCTACTTGGGAACCTGCCTCAAAAAGAAAAGAAAGAAAAAAAAAAAGCAAATCAGATCCAGTTGCTGGCTTGTCTGCTTTACAAAAATAATGGCCTAGCCGGGCATGGTGGCGCACGCCTTTAATCTCAGCACTCGGGAGGCAGAGGTAGGAGGATTGCTGTGAGTTCAAGGCTACCCTGAGACTACTTAGTGAATTCCAGGTCAGCCTGGACTAAAGCAGGACCCTACCTCGAAAAACAAAACAAAAAAAATGGCCTCTTATCAAATCAGAATAAAACCCCAAGTCCTGCCTACAGCTTGGCCTTCCAGGGTCCAGTGCCATCTGGCGCTGCCTGTCACTCCTGCTCAGCCCTTACTATACCCGTCTTGCTTGCTCACCTCCAATCCCAACTACCTCTTCTTTGCTGGACTCCTGAACACAATAATGCTTGACAGGTACTAAGCACTCAGAAGATGTCAGGTGATAGGTGAGAACCAAGGAGAATAGATAAAAGAGGGATAGGTTGAAAGGAAGGACTTTAGGAAGGAACTCTGACAAAGAGGTTGGCTGAAGACACCATTTCTGGTACTCTCTCTCTCTCTCTCTCTCTCTCTCTCTCTCTCATATCTATCTATCTATCTATCTATCTATCTATCTATCTATCTATCTATCTATCTTTTATCTATTTTTCATTTTTGAGATAGGGTCTTGCTGTACAGCCCAGGCTGGCCTCAACGTAGTAATGTACCTGCCGTAGCCTCCCAGTACTGAGACTTCCAGAGTGAGCTATCATGCCTTCCTCCTGGCAGGGCATCCCCTTCCTGGCCTAGCACACATGCCCCTACGCTTCCTGCATACAGAAAGAACCAAGGCCACAAGAAAAGCTCCATCAATGTGACATCCTAAGAGGGAAACAAAAAGAATCCAAAGTCACACATGAAGAAGCCTGGGCAAGACTAGCAAAGAGAGGCAGAAGGGCTGAGGGCATAGTGCTGAAGAAACCTAGGATGAGAGGCTGGCTATGCACACATGTCCAAATGCCAGGTGGGGGTTGTCAAGGCCCAAGCCTGGAAGGGAGGAGATGACCTTCAGTCCCCCAGACATGGTTGCTTCTCACAGAGACAGCAGGGAGTGGGAGGCAGGACAGGCCTCAGGGAGCATAGCCACTGCCTAGGAGGCTTGGCTGTGAGAGACTAAGCCAGCAGGATGAGGGTGAGTACTCTGGAGGGGAAGCCCAGGAGGAAAGGATTCTTTTAGAGGGGAGCCACCTAAATGCATTTGAGGATGAGGGCAGAGAGCCAGAAGAGGGGAGATAATTACTGAAGTGAGCTCCCCTGGGGGATGAGCTGGGTGGACTTGGGAGGCGAAGGTCACTCCTTTCTCTGAAGAGGTTAGGCTGGGAGTGAGGAGTACAGTTGAGAAGGAGGAAGAAGGAAAGGGAGACTCAGCCTCCCACTATACCCTACACTTCTCAACTGCCCTGCTTTACCTTACCCACGAAGCAACTTGTTCTGAGTGCTGGCATTTACACAGAAGGAAAGACTGGCAGGGGCAGGAAAGAGTACTACAAGCACCCCTTTCCCTGCTCTAGGGCCTCTGGCAGCGTCCCACATGGGACCGAGGTGGCAGTGAGGAAAAACATGGAACTTGTGTGGCTTCTCCCTGGCTCCCTTGCCAGATTTCTTTAAGACTGGGACCAACACTCTTACCCATCAATCCCCGCACCTACCGCCTTAATTTATCCCCTGTCTTGGTGCACAGTGGGAGCTCAGCTCTCCTCTGGGACTGGGTTCACTGTTAGGGGTACTTCTGAAAACCCGTCTCCACAGTTATAGTTGAATGTGCCCCCAAAGCTTACAGGTTGGGAAAAGGCCCCAATGCAACAATGTTGAGAGATGGAACTTTGAGAAGTGACTGGGCATTGAGGGCTCTGTTCCCATATATAAATTAATCACAAGAGTAAGTTAGTTATCACAGGAGTGGAATCCTGATCCAAGGAGGACTCAGGCTCTCTCACATGCCTTCTTGCTCTTCTGTCTTCTGCCATGAGAAAATGCAGCCAGAGGTCCTTAGAATAGGCAGGTCCCTGGATTGTGGCCTTCACTTCTATAAGACATTGACCTCTTGTCCCTTTTTTGTTTTGTTTTGTGTATGTGGTGTGCATGTGTGTATTTATGTGTATTTTGTATGTGTGTGGGTGCACATGTGTGGGCATGTGAAAGGAGGCCAGAGGTCAATGTCAGATGCCTTACTGGATCACTTTCCACCATATTCTTTGAGATAGGGTCTCGCTGAACCTAGAGCTCTCGATGGTCAGTGCATGATTCCGTCTGCACCTCCTCAGAGCTGGCTTTACACGTGTACGCCAGCATGCCTGGCATTTTATGTGGGTGCTGGGCATGTGAACTCAGGTCCTCATGCTTGTGAAGCAAGCACCTTACCTGCTGAGCCATCTCCCAGTCCCTCTTATTGCCTTATAAATTGCTCAGTCTAGTATTGTGTTATGCAGCCCAACTGGACTAAGACAGGCTCCATGTTGCTTGAGGCCAGGACTTGTGTATATAAGAGCACCCACAATCAATGCCCTCTGTGGTAGTTTAAATGTGATAGTGTAAAAGTATGGCCTCATAGACTCAGGTGTTTTATTAAAATTAAACTTATAACTTGGGCCTCCAGCCATGGCTGGAGGAGGTGTCAGTGGGGCTGGATCCTATAGCCCAGCTCTATGCTGTGTTTGGAGACAGATCTGAATTCCAGCTTCTTCCATCGTCGTGCCACTGCACTTCCCCTGGATTCATAAGCTGAAATGAACTGGTTCCTCCCAGAAACTGTGACTGGTTGGATGTTTGTCCCAGAAATGTAAAGGTGACTGCAACACCCTCTAAGACCTTATGATCCGGCCAGTTCTCTTAGGCTCTTTTTTAGAATTGAGGAAACTGAGCTTAGAGAGATGCCCTTAGGTGCCCAAGGCCACTCCAGAGCCATGGACCAAGAGAAAAACTCAGATCTAGGTCTTCCAGAGTGTGTCCAGAGGCAAAAGTCAACAGAGAAGGGAGCACCTCTGAGCCTGACCTGGGGCAGCATCACCCCATATAACTGAGGACACAGAGACCTAGCAGACACAGCAAGTAACTTGCCTGAGGTCAAAAATGAAGGAAAGTGTCTTCTGAATTCCTGGCCTGTAATGCTGCCACCTGACTTAGCGGGGGCATGAAAGAGGAAGGATGTTTGAAGTCAGGAAGACAAACCAAGAATGACAGGTGTGGAGACACACACTCATAACTCCAGCATTTGGGATATAAAGGCAGAGAGATCATGAGGTCAAGGCCAGCCTGAGGTATATATCAAACAAAATTAAAAAAAACAAATCAAGGGCGGGGCACTATATAGCTCAATGGTAAGAGTGCGATCCTGCACAGCCAGCATGCTCCAGGCCCTGGGTTTAATCCTGAGTGTCACCAAAAAAAAAAAAAACCTAAATGAACAAAAGAAGAGGAAGAAGAGCCAAGAATGTACTAGGCCCAGTAATCTTGAGAAGCAAAGACATGTCTGCCTGTTCAGGATCCTGATAAAATCTCTGACACAGAGTTGGAGTTCAGGGAACATGTTTTAGACTAAGAGAAAAATGGCTAGAATGGAAACAGATTTGGAGTTCAGACAGGAACTCCCAATAGTAATCCCAAATCTTCTTCCAAGACCTCTACCTTCCCTCCAACTACCCAGAGTCAGGGCCCTTCGGTCCAGGCCAGAGACGGGTAGGAAGGGTCCTCAGCTGACTTGGTTTGAGGTTCTGATTGAAAGCTGATCTGCCAAACAGGAAGAGTCTATTAATGAGCCTCTCAGCATCCTCCACAAGGACCATTCCAGGAAAGTCCCCTGAAGCCACTCTTGACCATGATTATGACACAGGAGTCCCATTCCTATGCCAACACACAGCAACCTGCTGCCTGCCCTGGCCATGCAGGCTTTGGAAGAAATCCCTCCTGTGTTCCCAGGGCCTGTGTCATGGCTAGAGGTGGCCCGGTTGGTGCCACTGCCCTTCCACACCCCACAGCTTGCTGAATTCTCTGGGACCTGTTCTCCTTTCCACTATCCCCATCTTCTCTCACCCACCTTGCCCATCCCACTGGCCCTTTGGAATGTGTGCAGGGAGGGCTTGTGCCTGTTCACAAGCAAGGAGCAACAGGAACATGTGTGCTCACACAGGGGCACCCACTCACAACCTGACCATCCCCACACATGGCTGTTCACACTTGTATAAACTAGTATACACATTACCACGAATAGACAGACCTGTGACACAGATAGAAACCCCTTGAGACCTAAATATGCATATTTCCTGCCAGGGTCAGGCTATGGAGTCTCTTTCATGAGTAGATCTGTCCTTGGGGTAGGAGAGATAAGAAAGTCTGAAGTGCATGCAATTGTGTCTCTTGTGGTTAAAGTAGGCCTCAGGGACCAAAGGAAAGGAACCATAGTTTGGAACTGATTCCCTTTGACTCCTTTCGTCCCAACCTCTCTGTTGGGCTTCTTCCTGAAGCTCAGCTCCCTGCCCAATGTCCAGCTGAGGGCTCCAGTCAGTCCCTGCCCTATACTGTCTTGTGGGTATCAAATGGGTGACCAGGGCTCAAGGGATGGACCCCATCTTGCTCTGGGGTGGAGGCAGGTCAGAGGTCACCTAGTGCCCCCTGCCTCTGAGGGAGGGCAGTTCAGATTTTTTGAGCCCTTCCTTGAAGAGAAAGTAGGTGGTGTTCACAAAGAGTAAAGCTATCCTCCCCCACTTTACATGCTTAGGCCCAGCAAGTGTCCTATTAACAGCAAAAGGGGAGGGGAAGGAAGCAAAGAGGAGGGGAGCTGAGCCCAAGGAGGGAATCCCCAAACTCTCACTGCCCACCCCACTGCTTGTCTCTTCTTCCTGCTTTTCCTCTCTCCACCATCCCTGTCCTGATCCTCTCATGAAAAATGAATGGAGCTTTTATTAAACTGTTTTCTCTTCAAAGGAGGTTTCAATTTTTAATGCCTCACCAGTGTGGGGGAGACACACTGGCTCAGACAGATGTATGGAGGTGGGCAAAGAGGTCTGCTCTGAACTGGGGGAGGGGGCAGGATAAAGGAGGTCAGGAGAGTGGGGAGTGGGAGAAGATATACCCACTTTGAGAGATCTTTAGGCTTTAAGGTAGAAATACTTTTGCGGACTAGACACAGCTTCTTCCTTATCCCTCTGCTCTTCCCATTGTCTGTGAGACCTTCTGAGGTTGACCAGTTGGTGCTGGACAGCTACTGTGGGTGAGGTCCTGGTACTGGCCGGGCATTTGATGTGCAGATTCCCCATTGACGGGGACACTTATAACAGAGTGAAAATGAGCAAAGACTTTGAGGCCAGCCTGCTTATGCTCAAATTGTGATCTCTTTGTTTTTCTGGGGGAAGTTGGACAAAGCACATAATTACTAAGTGACTCAGTTTCCTCTTCTGAGTGGATCTTAGGTACTTGCCTCATAGGGTTGCTGTGAAGATGAAATGAAAAGTAAGCTGGCTGGTGTTCATCTGTAAATTCTAACACTTAAGAGATTCCAGAAAGAGTCATGAGTTCAAGGGCAATCTTGGCTACACAGAGAGACTTTTAGAAAGAAAAAAAATAAGGTGTGATGTCAAAGTGCAAATACATAACTGACGCTTAGTAAGCCTCCAATACACATTCTGGTAACGATGTGATGTCCGCATCTGTAGATGACGTGCCTGCCTGTGCCTCATGGAAGTTAAAGGCAAAGTTGAATGAATGAGGACACTTAATGGTGGAGCTACAATTTCACCTTTTGGACTAATTCTTTTTGGTTTAAGTGCCCAAGCTTATGCCTCTTTGTCCCCTTGCCTCTTAAGGGGTGGGAATCTTCCTTCTTGAACATTCCCCATTGCTGACACACAGTTAGCACCCAGAAAATAAGTGGTGAATGGTTGTCCCTGCCTCTTTTATTTTTTAGTTAGCATAGACAGATTTAGGTATCATTTCTTCTGGCATTTTCCAATACAATTTGTTTTAGTTGATTCTCCTTCCTCCTCCTCTCCCCAACACACCTCCCCTCTCTGTTGACAAGTCACATGTGTCCTCCCTCCACCCCTACCGCCCTTCTTCCTAATCATCTCTGTTAAATTTTGCTATCTAATTTCCAACTTAGTCTCAATTTATTTTCTGTGTCTGTAGACTAATTACTCCTCTGCTGACAGAGGTTAGAGCTCCTTACCTCCCTTTCCCTCTTAGCAAATGAAGTGAATGTGGGCAGGAAAGGTATGGGGAAAGCCCAGTTACTTAAAAGCTGAGAGGTATGCCTGAGGAGCCACCATGGGATCTACAGCCCAAACCCAAAATGCCCTTCATCATGTTAGGTACATGGTTTGACAATGCATTGTGAGTAGATGTCTGCATACTGCTTGTTGTAGAGTCCTTGGTCCTCTGTGTGAGCTCTGGCATTTTCCTCACCAACATTTTCAAACACAAGCTGGTCCCGCAAACCACATATCATTTTAATCCTGCTAGGAAACAGCAGCCCCAATGGTGACTAGTGATTATCATGAGAAGATGCTAAGTACAAGCCGTTTGCATGGGAGTGGGGGGGGTATGCTGATATTGATGAGAATGGGGGCTGTAAAAAAGATATCAACAACAACAAAAAAGAAAATTGACAAAAAGTCAAGTTAAAAAGAATTGAGATGCAGATGCCTTTACAATGAAAGGCTTCACAAACTTATAGAAGCCAAAGTCAGCTTCAGCTTTCTTGCTTTGGGGTGCAATTTACTTAGAACCACAGGTAACATTTCATACATCATAAACAAGCAGGGCAGGAAGATTGAGTTGAAAACAGATTCCCATTTTATTCTTTCCCAAAGTAGAACATTTCGAATCCAGCAAATAGACCAGCATGCTCAAAGGCTGCAAAAAAAAAAAAGAAAAGAAAGAAAGAAAGAAAGAAAGAAAGAAAAAAAAGGAAGAAAGAAAAAGAAAAAGAAAAAAGAAAAAAGAAAAAAAGAAAGTCCCCATAGTGGATGGAAATTACTATTACATGGAGAATCACTGACTGGAATCATTCTCATCCAGTCACCCAGTTTATAATTTCAACAAACTGGCCACTGTCACTGACTTTTGACAAATCTGTTCCTGACATGCACCCAAACCCTTAGAGATCTCTCACTCACAGTGTGGGGTCTTTGATGGGACAGCATGGGGTTAGTGAAGAAACACTAACCTGTGATCTAAAGGCTCCCCTCACTGAACTATAGCTTCCTCTCCTGTGACCTGAGGGCAAATAATGCGTTCTGACTCCTTTCTTGGGCTACTGGGTGATCACAGGGAATCAAGGACTATGAAGAAAGCATGATCAGGAATCCTTCTGCTGGGTTCTGCCACCCCAATCAGTTTACTTGACCTTCATTTTCCCTATCTACAAAATATGGCTGTACCCTCCTTACTGACAGCTTGACATCTCAAGTGTAGTGTGCCTGGTTTAATAAATGCTAGCTATCATTATGGGTGGAAAAGTCCATTTTGGAGAATTGCACTGTCATTATTTTTAATGTCTGCTCCTCTCCACCATACAGGAGCTAGAGGAAGTTTAATACTAAACCTTATCTATGTATCTATCATAGAAACAATGCTCACTATGACATGAATTCTTTTCCCCCATTCGCTTTCTAGCTAGCACATCTCTCTACAAGGTCAAACGGAGTCTAAGACACACCTGCAGAAAGTGTGGTCAGTTATGGGTGGGATATGAAGTGTTCCTCATAAACACCCATGTAACTAAGACTTGGTTATTTTGGGAGGTTCTGGAAACTTTAGGAGGTGGTGCCAAGGTGGGAGAAGTAGGGCACTGGGTGTGCCCTTAGGGGTATCTTATTCCTCATACCTTCTTGTCAGCCACGAAGTGAGTCATCTCTGCCACATGCTTCTGGCACCATGATGTTCTGCATCACCATGTGCCCAGAATCAGGGGACCCGAGGACTAGGGACTGACACCTCTGAAACATGAGACAAAACAAATCCTTCCACCCTTAGGTTGTTTACATCAGGTATTTTGTCATAGCAACAAAAAGTCTAGTCCCAGTGAGTAGAAAGAGGACAGAGAAATCTGTAAATAGGACATCAAAGGAACACACTTATGCCACCCATACTGTCTGTCCCTGGCCTGGCCTGAACCTGGACCCTTGTAAAGGTCTGAGTATTGCCAAATGTTCAAGTGTTGGAAACTTAATCCTCAACAGGACAGTGTTGAGAGATGGACCCTAAAAAGAAGAGACTAGGTCACTTACATTCTATTCTCATGAGTAGATTAATGTCATTATCACAAAGTGGGTTAAGGTATGGAAAGAGCAGCTTATAATAGGAGTGAGTTTGGTTTCTTCTGGCTCTCTCTTGTCCTTCTGCCTTCTACCATGAGGCAGCAGAATGTGAAGGCCCAGCCTCTTAGACCCACGAGTCAAATAAATTTCTACTTATTTTAAATTACCCAGTGTCAGATAATCCTGCTAGGCAGGAAAAAAAAAAAAAACAGACATTCTGACAGAGTATCAGTATAAGCCCTAGGCATGGTTGCAGGAGCCTGGCCTTCCACTACCCAATCTTTTAGGAACCTGGCTCTCTCTGGGCCTCAGTGTTCTTTAGTGAAACCTGAAGAGGCTGGATGTGATGAGTGTTCCTCAGGTTTCCTTCCGGTAGAAGCCACAGACCTTCACTCTATAGAATAGACATTCCAGGAGAGCCACCCCCTGACACTGAGAAAATGCCTATGGACAATTGTGACCACATCCAGATATGTGTCTCCCACTTCAGAAACACCCTCAAAATGAATGCCAGCTCTGAAAATCATTTCAATCATGAATTTTAACTGTGCTTAGAAGTATAAAAATAATTATCTTGATCATTGAAATACAATAAAAGAATTTTATTCTCAAAGAAAGGCCCAGTGTGGTGGTGCACACCTGTAATCTTAGCACTCAGGAGGCTGAGACAAGATGATCATGTGTTCAAGGCCAGCCTGAGTGACATTACATAATGAGATCAAAATCAGACTAGACTACATGGCAAAACCCTTTCTCATAAAACAAAAGAAAAGAAGAAAGAAGAAGAAAAAAACTGTGGTCTTTGATAACACAGCAGTAGACACCACAAAATGCCACAAACCTCAGAGAATCAGTGGACCAAATGCTTGCCAATATACTCTGGGAAGAAGGCAACTTTTACAGTCTGTTAGATGTGTGCATAGTTATGTCTGGGGAGTGGGGAACCTAGCTACTCCCCCTCTTCTTGTCCCATTTCATCACCCCCAACCCTTCTGGCAGGCTAGAAAAGACAATATTCTGATTTCTCTATCAGGGACCCACCCCAAAGTAGGCCTGAGACTGGAATGGAAGACAGTCCTGGGCATGAGTCAGCCTGAGACCCTGCATCTTTTGCTCCAGTGCAGCTGGTGTCCTGTCTACTGGACTCAGCCTTGAGGCCCATATCCAGCTGAGAAAACAGAACCTTGAGCTTCCTGGGATGTACCAGTAGGTGTCCCCTATAGTGTGGCTATTGAGCCCCAGTGCCCACCTCCTTCCTTGGTCAGCCCTTTTCCTTTTTAAAATATGTTTATTTATTTATAAACACACACAGGGAGGGAAGGAGAGAGAGAGAGAGAGAGAGAGAGAGAGAGAGAGAGAGAGAGAGAGAGAGAGAGAGAGAACATGAACATGTGATCATGTCACGGCCTCCTGCCACTGCAAATGAACTCCAGATGCATGTGCCACTTTGTGCATCTGGCTTTACATGGGAAACAAGGAATTGAATTGAATCCAGGCCTTCAGGCTTTGCAAGCAAGTGCCTGTAATCACTGAGCATCTCTTCAGCCCAGGTGAGCCCTTTTCTTCCATGCCAGGTGAACCCACTTGGGGAAGATGGAACTTGTTCTACAGGTGTTGCTGACTGGAACAAGAGGATGCTGGGTGTGGGGAGAAAGTGACGGTAGCATCTTTTTCCCTCCTCTCTTTCTTCTGAGAGACTGATGTGAGAAGGGTGTACCTTGGCCTAGCACAGGATATAAGGGGTGAAGGAAGAGTTTACAAGGGATTGTGTCTGACCGGAACTGGCTGCCTTATGACCTCACCTCCACTGACGTCAATTTACTCATTGAGAAGTGGGTGGGATCCTTGTCACTGGAGGCTTGAAGAAAGTGACAAGTGAGGAGGCCCTTTGGAAACTGTAAAGCAATGTGCCCTGAACACACACACACACACACACACACACACACACACACAC
>PVHP010010319.1:0-32214 GCA_004024765.1 Zapus hudsonius | reverse complement strand
AGCCTGGAAAGGACTGGAACCCCTGGGTGGGGAGAGAAGGGACCCTGGGAACCCCTGCCTTGTAGCGTCTGCACCTCCATCATATATCTGTACACGCTCTTCTCGGTGTGTTGTTCTGCCCCAGAGCAGAGAATGAAAGAGTTGCTGAAAGTAAGCCAGAAATCCCTCTGCACCCACACTCACCAACACAAGCACATACGTACCCATCTCCCATCTGTATAACCTTGTGGCTAAATACAAAGACACATGAGAAAACTGCTGACATTGGCCAAATGCCCTACTTCCTGAAGTCTGGCCTTGGACAAGTCACCTAACATCCCTGTCCCTCAGTTTCCTCATCAAGGAAATTAGGAGCAACAACAGTATCTCCCATGGTTACTGAGAGATGCAGTGAGTAACAAAGGGAAATTTAGCAGTTGAAACACAAAATGTCTGTAACTCATTTTAAGCAGTGGGCTGCAAACTCCCAATGGAAGGCTTGGTGGGGGAAATGCCCAGCCAGGCCTTCTGAGCTTCCTAGCTCAACCAAGACCCACTTGCAAGGCAGGAGACTTAGACACCAATGTTGGTATGGTTCTAACTCCCTCACATTACCTGTGACACTCCTTGTGCCCAGAACCCAGTATTCCCGTTTTCCTACAGGCACCAAGCTGTGGCATTTGTCAAGGCTTCCTCCAAGTTGTGCCACACTGTTGGGGTCATGCCCACTGCCACCATGCCACAGGCCCAACCTGTGGCCCAGTTTTATCCTCCTAGAGCCATGAGATGTTTATCCTCTCACAAAAAAAGGAAAGACTAACAGAGACTCACACCGACTTCTCTTCCACAGTCTCATCCATGTGCCCTGAGGCTGCCAGAGGCCTGGAGACACTGAAGAAGATTGTGATAAGCACTTTAGCCCTGGGCACCGCCTCTCCAACTGCTAAGCATGCCTCCATCTTCTCAGCACAGTCCTGGGTAGTGGAGAGATCAGGAGCAAATAGAGACTCCCAGAGGTGACTTTTCCCCTTGAGATACAAGAACTTGAACCCAGGAGAGTCAGATCCTAAGTCTACTACCAAGGGCCATGAAAGTCTGTGGGAATCAGACTCAAGAAAAGTCCCTGAATAGCCTCTGGTTTTTGTTTCAAGGTCACCTTCTGTATAACACCTCAAACCAGCCCCAACTCACAATCCTAACCGCCCCCCCATTTGTGCTCAATTTTCTTTTTCTGTAGGGCTTACCCCTTTCTAACATTATATGAAAATTACTTACTAAGGTTATTTTTCTAATGTATCTCCTTCCCTTGGAATATAAGTCCTCTGTGGTCAGGGAACTTTGTCTGTGCTATTTATTTGTGATATTGAACGTGCCTGGTGCTTCATAGAAGTTTGCTATCCATGCTCTGAGCATCTGTGCTCTTCCAGTTCACCTCCTGAATTCCTACCTCACAAGGAAGTGGCATTAAAGGATGGAACATCCGATCAGGATTGGTGACTTTATAAAGAGGACAAGAGAGACCCCTTATTCCTTCCACCATGCGAGGACACAACAAAGAAGCACCATCTATGAACCAAGGAGAGGGCCCTCTCAAGACAATGAACCTGCCAGAGCCTTGACCTTGAAGTTTCAGTCTCCAGAACCATGAGAAATGAATTTCTGTTGTGAATTAGCCACTTCATTTGTAGTTACAGGTTGAAGAGCCACACATGACAGGCTGGGGGCATGACAGCTGTCCTTGTCTCCGCCTTCCACACTGATCTCAGGATATGGATGACTTCCAAAATGCTAGACTGACCAGGTCCCTTCTCTGTCTCAACCCTCTCCCAGGCAGCTACATAATAAACTCCAAATGCCTGGGTGCTGCATGATTTGACCTTCTTCCTCATCCCAGGGGCCTTGTCTCTTAGACCACCAACATGCCTCATGCCCACTAGCCAGAAGGGCTTGTGTGCAGATTCTCCCGTGTGTCTGCCTATGTGTGGCTCAGTGCTGTCTGCCTCCTGGTGCCTCTGCAGTCTAATGACCTCTTAGTCACCATTTCCTCTCTGCTCATCTCCTCTCTTGGAAGCTTTTACCAAAGAGATGATGACTTCAAACACTTCCTGCCTCTCTGATCTGCTTGACCCTGGACTGCCTTGGTGTTTCCCAACCTCACCAAAGAGGCCTTGGTTCCAGGATATCTGAGTAATGATGTGCAATCTGCATGTAAATCTCATTCAGAGAGTCAGGAGCTCCTTAAGAGTGGGGACCCACCAGATCTTACTGATCCCTTTGTCCTCAGTGCCCAGCCAAAGGGTAGTTGCATGATAGAGGCAGGCATGCATGAAGGAATAGGGGTTTATAAAGGCATCGATGAAAAACTAAGTGCATCTGCATTTGTGAAAGCCCCACAGGACAAACTATTTCCTTGTGGAAGGCTTGTGTGCACTAAGACATCGAGTTCTTTTTCCCTGGGCTAGCATTATATCACCTGGATGAAGCAACCCTGGGTATCATATAGAAAACCCAATTATATCTTTAGCTCACTGCCTGCCACCCAGGCCTATCATGCTAGTCCAGATCTATTTGTATAATCTGTCATCCATACACATGCATCCCCTAGAGTCCCTATTTGTCTTCTGTATATCCAAGTACCACTCTGGACTCAGCTAGTACAGAGGGACTTTCAGACCCACCAAGCCATATGACCTGATTTAGGAACTTAACCCTGCTAACCTCAACTCCCTAATCTATAAAAGGGGATGGTAATAATGGTCCCTTCCTCATGGGACTGTTGCAAGATCAAATCATCTACTTCTCGATAAGTGCTGGTGACAGGAAACATGATTGTGGTGCTTACAACAGTTATTCATATCAATGCTATACACGAAAGGATTTGGAACAACTGAACAAATGCCATAAAATCTAAAATGATCAAATATGTATTTGAAGAGAAATCAAGATAAAATTACAAGGTTAGGAAAATAATACATTCAGGGACAAGTCTCTTTCTCACATGTGCACACACACAAGATGTCTTCTGCAAAGTTCTACATAGTCATTGAAGCCTGCACTTGGCATTTGGCTCTTGGCTTGCCTGAAAGTCACAGAAATGAGTGAAACATCACTTAGTAGCTTCAAGACATTTGTAACATAGAAATAAAGCAAGGATTCTAAAGCATGGCTTTGTCAAGTTAGCATAGGAATAGCATCTTTCTTTTCTTTTTGTTCTTTACAAAGTGGACCCCAGGACAGGCCACCATAGTGTCTTCAATGATGTACCTGCAATGAGTACTTGGTTGATTTCTCGTGGTGTTCCCTTCAGACAGTCTATTATAAAGATCCATGGCAACCCTCCAAAAAAAAAAAAAAAAAAACCACGTAACGAACAATAGTCATCTTTTATTATGTGCCAAGCATTGAAACTCCCAAATAAATCCAGAAGCTGATCATTGTTACTCTCATTTTTGTACGGATGGGGAATCTGGGATCAGGTGAAATCACTAGCCTTAAGACACACAGGCAAGAAGGGGTAAGGTTAGAAGGGAACCCAAGATTCTTTGCTACCAGAGCCCAGATTCAGAGTCACCAGCCTCTCCTGCCTCCCAAAAGGCCATGTGCAGTGCAGCAGGCCCCATGTGCAGCCCTCTGAGGAGCTGCGTTATGCTAAGGATGACAGGATACCTGAGGAAAGAGGCTCCACTGCCCGTCACAAAGCCTTTCCTCAGTTTTGTTTCTCCCAGCTGAGCCAGTGGCCAGGCTTGGGTGGCAGGCATTTGGGGCCGAGTGCTCTAATGTGCTCCTGGGCTGTCACATTGTGAGCTGTTCATGCAGGGCAAAGCCCCAGGATTGGGCAGAGACAGGCGGACGGGAGGGCTGAGAGGTATCAAAATGACCTAAGGGTGTTGCTCACAGAGGGGCTCAAAGGGTACCCACAGACAAGGGCATTCTTCCCCTGAAAACAGGTCTGCAATCCCTCCCTGTGCTAAGTTCCCCAACATCAAGCCAGGCCTGCAGCCATTTCTGTCTGGAGAGCTTTCAAAGCAGGCGTTACCAATTGCCACTGTGGCCATTTAAAAACTCTCAATAAAACACCCCTAGAACATCTAATTTATTCAATATAGTTTCCTGGTGAACCCTCCAAGATGAATTAGTTGCAAATTGCACCCGCTGGTAACTGAATGATTTGACCTGCTGTATTAAATTGTTGGAGAGAAACCAATTGAATGCTGGGGGCCGTCTGCCAACGCTGATGATCTGGGGTTTCAGGTAGTTGATCTTAAGTCCTGCTTTCTGACAATAATTGGGCAATAGGATCAATTGTCTGTTGCAGTCAATCCTAAAGCATGACAATAAAACCCTATCAGCAGCAGAGAGGAAAATACTAATCTTTCTCTTCTCCCTTGCAGGGGGCCCAGTACAAGCATCCAGTATGCCAGAAGTCTCACAGTGTGATTCAAACTCAAGTTCAGAAGAAGCAGACTGGGGGTGGGGGAGTGGGGTAAGATCCATACACTTCTCAAATGTGGTATCTGATTTCCAGGGCATCAGCCTTTTGTGCTAGCCCTGATTCATATTTTGAAATGCCTTGTTTGGTAGATTAGACCTTTCACAGCCCTGACATGGGGAGGGGCAGGGCCATAATTCCAAAGGGCAGGACTTGGTGTCTAAATGGTTAAGTTTAATGGTCCAGCTTCTCAAGGATTCCTAAATTGACCCTCTAGGTCCCAATCCCAAACCTGCCACACTTACACCCACAAATGGTGCCTGCTTCTCCAAGTGCTAACTTAGTTCCTCATCAACTTAAAGTGTTAAAACTTAAAATCACCTTAGGGAGATAAGGGTTGTGGGTGGGCATCAAGGTTTTCTTGGGCTGGAGGTCATTCCATGTAGAGAAAACTGCCTAGGCAATGGCTTGCGAACTGGTAAGTCCCCTGTGCGAGGAAGAGGAGGGATGGGGAGCATTGAATGATAACTTAGGGAATTTAGAGTTTATGCCATAGCTCCTGTGGAGTCAGAGACTGTTTCTAGGGAGGCAAAATGACAGAGTTATTAAGAAGCCAAGTCCACAGTCAGACAGCATGGTTTAAACGCTCGCTCAGCAGGTTGCTAGGAAGCTGAACTGTGGCCTCAGATAGTTATCTGTGAAATGACAAGATGGTAGCGGTATCATGTAAAAGAATTGGGGAGCTTAAGTAATCTAGCCCATGTGAAGTGCTTAGAACAGTACTTGATGGAGTAATGGCTCTCTAGTTTCCTGATCAGCAGGCAACATGGTGGCACTGAGCACTTGCACTCTCTGGCTCTAAGGGCTTTGTGAGCATGCTCCCTGATCATCCTCACAAGCTCCTGCACTAGGTATGGCTTTTCTTCCACTGATATGGAGCAGAAAAAGGTTAGCAGAGGTTCAGTGTATAGAAGATAAATTAGCAAGGCAGCTTGGGGTGGGAGGGTTGGAGGGGGGAGTTTGAGAAAGAGAGCGGACAATGAGAACAGCTACAAGACAGGAGGGCCTCTGCTCTCTAAGCAGAAGTGGAGGTGCTGGAAAGGCTTAAAACTGTACCCAGGACAGCACCAAGCAGCCAGTGGAGCCCATGGGAGACATGATTAGAGTCGGGGACCATGCAGTGAACCAAGCCTTGTTGAGTCTCCTCATAGGCCTCAAGTTTACCTCACTGTGAGTTAAAGATGGTTCTCAGGTGTTTTTGACTGACTACAGCTGAACAAAGAAGCAAGCAGGGGGAGGCAGAAAGATGAGAGACCCAGGAAAGGGCTAGGTGCGGGAGGCGTTGCCTGCCATCATCAAACCAAACCTGTGTCTGCTAGGGGAGAAAAGCAGAACATTGTCGCCCTGTAACTCAAGGGCCTCCTCTCCTGCCTACTGAGATGCAGTGTGATGGCAGTGAGCTTGGCCAGAAGACTGATACCAACGGTAGGGTTGGCCGAAGGGGAATCTTTTCTGGCCGGCCACCAGCAACAACCACAATCCCTGCTTGCCACCCTCACACCCAAGCAAGCTCCCCAGTAAAGACTGACAAACAGACAGTTGGACCCTCTCTAGAGTGTCTGCAGGCTAGGCAACTAGAAGAGGCCCTGGCAGTTCCTTGCACACCGCTGTGATGGGAAACCTCTCCCACCCCGGGGCCATCCGCATGATGGCAAATGCATGAGCTTGCAGCAGGCCTGGGTGCATCTCCATTCATCACCACTTTCCAGTATGGATGTTGGCAAGTCTTTTCTTCTCTGAGCTGAAGATTCCACTAAAAGGTCTTGGCTTATTCTTGTCCCAGAAGCCATCTAGTCTGGGTGTCCTGGGTTCCATTTCTGTGTCACATCAGTGTGTCCTGTCCCCATACTCTGTAGTTCACAGGAGTAAGAAGAGAAGCCTTGAAAGCAGAAAGCCCTGGGCTGGAAACTTCAGCTCTGTCACAGGACCCTGGACAAGTTCTATAGCTTCTCAGACACAATGGACCCCAATCCCAGGGAGAACACTACCTCCCTTATAGGTTTAGGGAGATTTGCTGAAATGACATGTTTAAAGGACTCTAAATCTCTTCTTATTTAACTCCTGCCCCCTTCTCAGCACAGGATGATCCAACACCAAAGAGCCAGCCTAGCAAAGAAGCAGGCAACAGTGACTAGGGGACTCCACCTTAACAGAAGGCAGAGAACATAGTGGAGACTTCAGATACAAGTGAAGGCAGACATAGGCCCCGGGGAAAACGGGGAAGGGGAGAGGTAGAGGAAAAGGGGACCTTGGAATGGAAAGGAATGGGGGGGGGGAGAAGGAGAAAGGTTTATTATTCTTCTTATGGGCCAATCACAAGGCTCCTGGAGTGTTAAATTCTAGCTCCTGCAGCCAGATGTGATCTGTTCCTGTTATCATGGAATATTAATCAGAGGGGTCCTTGGGTAATTGGGGAGTTTTGATTAGAGAACTAGCCCTTATAACAATAAGCAGGCAGGAGCCTGGGGAAAGCTACTCCAACCCTGTCTGCCCACCTCTTAGGCTTCATGCTTGAGGCCCAAGACCCCAGATTTTGGAGTCAGTTTGCAGAAAGAGGCATGGTGCCATTATTGGTGTGCAGAACCAGAGTTGGACATGGGTGGTGGGGGTGCAGGTGCAGGTAGCTAAGAATGGGACTAGACTGGGGTTCTGAGGGCCCCTGGGGGTGGGGCTGGTCTGGTTTCACTCACCTCCCCATCACTCAGCACATCAGCTGTTGCCTGGGTTTCCCCTCTCCAGGCTCCCTTCAAGCCAGTCCTCCTTTGCACTCTGCCTCAGGCTTTAGCCCTGCTGGGACCTGAGCTCAATTGCAGGCTGCACAGGGGCCCTGGGCTCTGTATAATTAGATGGTTAATGAATCTTCCTGTTTGGCTAGGCCAGGCTAGAGATCACGATGAGGACAAGAATGGGGAGGGGCAGCACAACCGCCCCAGCTCTGGACACCCTCTCACCACAAAGAACCCAGACCAAAGCCAGGAAAAAGCAAAGGCTGGCCCACTCCAATCCCATACACACTTCCCCAGGACCACAGTGGGAAGACAGAGACCTGAGTTCTAGTCTTAACTCTTGTCTTGTTCCCTCCTGAGCCTCAATGGCATCCTGTTCATGTTGAAGGCACTGGAGAAGATTCATTCTTTTACCAAACTCATTCAGCACCTACCATGGGCAGTGGAGATCTAGACAGGAAAAATAGGGCACAGTTCCTACCCTTGAAGAAATCATCATGGTCTAGTGAGAGGCTGACATCTCATGTTGAGATTATAATTGCAATGACAACATTGACCATACCATGTTCCTTGGCAAGGGCTTGACGTGTATTATTTCCTGGCATCTTCTCAACTGCTCAGCACCATGCATAGTGCTAGCATCCTCCTGTTACAGAAGAAGCAGAGCTGCTGTGAGGTGAAGACCCTGTGGTTGCAATCCAAGGTGCTAGAGTCAAGAGATACCCATGCTAAACTGGAGAGGTGAATGAGGGAGGACTTTTTTGGGACACAGTTAACAATGCTACACTTGACACTTTTCCATTATTACTGGAGGTGTGTGTTTGTTTTATGTGTGTGAGTGTGCATGCACATGCCCCAGTCTGTATATGTGTGTATCTATTTGTGGGTATGTGTACATTATGAAAGGCATTTACAATTACTCAAGGGAGGTAGCTTTCAAGATGTGCTTCATTTTTTTTATATTAGAGTAGCACTGCAAATCCATATGGTTGTGATGGGCAACCCCCACACAGGGCCTTCACCCATATTGGAACAACTGGGCCAGGGGGTGTGCACTTTTAGGCTACTTGATGAGTGTAAGTGGCCTTCAGAAAGGCCTTCTCAGCTAAACTTCACCAGTGTGACAAAGTGTAGGAAGGAGCCAGTTCTTTCAAATAGTACCTGGAGCTCCCGTGACCCTGCCAAGGATGGGAAGGAAACAGTCTCTGGGTCCTGCTCATGGCACAAAGCCTTCTTGCCCTCTCGGAAGCATTCCAGGCTACTATCAGAGTGAATGGGCTGCTTTAACACTGGAGCTTGACTTCAGGAGTCTGGATTGGAAGGGCAACGATTGAGTGGGAGAAATGTTGGTTTATTCACTCTTCATTTGCTGTTTACTGAGATCCATGTTCACTGGCCCAAAGAAACATATATTCAAGTAGGAAATGGTGGCTCCTCACACTGAAGCACACTTGCTGCTTAATGCAAAGCAGTTCTGTGAATATTACCCTATTCTCATTTAGCCAGCGAAGAGATCCAGGTCTGAGATAAGATATGATATATTTGCCAATCAGTGGCAGAGTTAAGTCTCAAAGCAAGTTTCTGAATCCTGACTCCAAGGCTCCTTGTAGGGGCCACAGTGGCCTAGATGTTCTAGTCCTTCCTTGGACCTGCAGGAATCAAGGCCAGGCTTGCTAACCCCTGGAGCTGGGGCCCGGAAGAACTTACAGCTCACCACCCGTGGGTCCTCCTTAATCCTCACTCCAGTCTTGTAATGTGGCAGCTTCTTTTGGTACTGCCTTTTGGAATGAAACACAGATGTACAAGAGGGGTTTAAATAACTTTCTTGAGAATTCCTAACTAGAGCCTGGCAAAGCTGGTGGCAGCCTAATCTTAATTACCACACTACAGTACAGGTCTGAGGGCACAGCCCTCACCAGCTGGCACTAGCAGCCTACCTCACTAGCCTAACATTTGGACTCTGGATTCAGGTTTCAAGTTCAAATCCATGCTCGACAACTCCCTAGTGTGTGCCTTTTGAAAGCAAGGTACTTTCCCTCTCAGAGCCTCCATTTCCTCAACCATAAAACAGTCTAATCATAGTCCTGCCTCAGATAGGGACCTCACTGAGACATGACTGCAACAGAAGGTGTCAATGAAGGAATACTCCTGCAATGTTGAGCAAGGTGCCAGGCCCATAATAAGTATTCAGTAAATGTTAGTATTTATTGCAGGGTAATATAATGAGACATTGCCTTCCTGGATTGGCTGGACAGTTATATAAGCAGTGGAGGGTAGGAACAGAGCCCTGGGTTGACCTTCCCAGCCCAGCCAAGCCCCTTCAATTAGATCAATATTTCAAAGGTTTATTGACATTGCCTTTTTGCTAAGCTCTGTGCTGGGTATCCCAGGAGGGAAGATGCAGGAGAAAACACAGATACTGCCCTCCAGAAGCTGGCCGTCTAGTAGGGGAAGTAGCCACAGGTGCAGAGTGTGAGCAGAAGCACCATGAGAGAGGATAAGACAGTACCAATCTGGCATGTCCACAAAACTATGCAGAAATTTGACAGACCAGTGGCCAGTATATCTGGCTGAGGGCAGTATACACGGAAAGAAGACGCGTAAGGGTGCCTGCCCTGGTTGGGCACTTTAAGTAGGTTGGTGGTTTTGGGTCCACAATTTACACAGCTGTATGTAGTGGGGAGGGACAGAGGTAAGAAACTAGTGACATGGGTGAGGGCCCTGAGAGCCATGCTGAGGAGTTGAGGGATGACTAACAAATCTGTAAGGTAAGCAGGGATGGAAAAGATCAGGATTGCATTTTGGAAATCTGCCTCCTCGTCCCATTTCACAAAGCCGCATTATGGGAGCAACTATTGTCCAGGCAAAGTATTAAAGTGGCTTGAACCGGGGCAGGGGTGGTGGCATTGGGTGTGGTCAAAAATGAAGAGTCAAGCACTATTTCAGAGATGGCACTGCAGGCAGATTTCAAGGCTAACTTGGAGGTTTTTAGCCTGGGCCCACCATCTATGGCAAGACCTCATCAGAGCTGAGAGCATACACCTGGGCTCTGTAACGCAGTCTCTTTTCCCCCTTTGGTGTTTATTTTTGTTTCCTTTCATTTCCTTGTAAAGTTCATTTCAGAAAATTTCCCCCATGTTGTTTAGCTAAACCGAAGAGATTTTTTTTTTCCATACCCCAGCTGGGACCAGAGTTCCTAGGGCCTCCCAGGGCCCAGCTTCCCTAGTGTTAACTCCAGCAGTGAGGCACACACCTGGGGACTGAAGCAGGCTTGGCAGAGTATGGCAGGCCCTCTGGGCTGTGGAGAGGAGCAGTTTGGCCAGGATCAGGGGATGGCAGGGAGAAAGAGAAGCCAACAAATCCTCTGGCTGTCTGTTTCAAAGGAGAATGGCTCCCTTCACTGGGTAATGCCTTAAGTCACGGACACCTCTGGCTTTTTCTTTTCTGGATTTCACACTCCCAGGCTCCACAGAGGGATGCCTGGGGAGAAGCCTTTGCGCCAGAGGGATGAAACCCAGGGTCCATCATAAACAAGAGGGATGGCGGGGGATGGTGAGGCTGGTGGGTGTTGAAGAGGCAATGGGCTGGAAGTCAGAAGACCTGGGTGTGGGCCAGTCCTGGTGAACTCTGTGTGTGACTTGGGCAGTTCCTGCCTCCCCTCCTGGGCCTCAGTTTTCCCATCCATCTAACAAGGGGACTGGACTCCAAGGTCTCAAAACGCCCTAACAGCTTGAAAGATTTCATTCTCTTCTCTGAATCTGCCCAGGGGGAGGCCTTGGGGGCTGGGGCACTGGCAAGGGCTGAGAATTCCATATCAATTTGCATGTGAAAGCATGTTACTGCCATGGCTATTAGTGTGTGCTATCAGGCGGGCTGAAGACAGGGCAAGGACCCCTAACTCTCAGGCTTGCAGGAAAGGCCCCTCGGCAGTGATGGGGGAGGGAGACAGCCCTGAGGTGTGCCCAGGGTGGCCTCACAACTACAGCATCCATGGAAGGGAAAAGCCTCTGTATCTTTAACTCTGGCAGGCTCAGCGCTTTGATGCCCGATTCTGAGTGTAGGCCACAAACCAGCAGATGCTGCCACTGAGGAGTGGCCTCAGATCTGTATGAGATGCCCCAAGAGAGGGGCCTCCATGGAGGAGTGTGGACTGTTAATTTTCCAAGTCAGCTCTGAACCAGGTCTAAATCTCCCAGGGCCGTTTTCCTCAGCCGTGTACTGTGTCTTTCTAGTAATTGCCATGTGTGAACTTACCCAGTTTGTCAGTATAATGCGGGGCACATATTAGGTTTGCTTGGTTCACCTCCTACACACACATTTATAGGGATTGTAGAATAAGGCCATAGCATGCAACTTGAAGGGCCTGGGAAGCAGCAAGCTGGTCTGGCCCTGGTAGCATGTGCCCATGGGGCCTCAGTTTCCTTGCAAAGGGTTTAGGCTCCTGACTTCTTTCCATTCTACCTGAGCCAGTGGCCAGGCAAGCTACCTGCTAGTTGCTGAGACGAAGACCTGCAGAATTCAGTCAGCCATTGTGGTCTCTAGTGCAGGGGTGGCTTCTAGGATCTCCCCAAGTTTCTCCTGGAATCTAGAGCTGGAGGAAACATAGAACTTCTCCCTAGGGATCTGGCCAGACTTTAACCATGTGGCTGCCTAGATTGCAAGAGCTCAGTCTGCCTCTCTAGGCTAAGCAGCACACTCTTACAAGGCCATGGGAAGTGTGTGAGTGTTTGGGGGGGGGTGGAGTAAACAGTGTGTAGTAAGAACACAACTTTTATGCATATTTAGGAATCTTGCAAAAGGCCAGCTTTGTTCAGTGATGGGAACAGCCTGATCTTGGGGTCCCATGTCAAAGCAGGGAGAGCCGTCAAATAAGCCAAACTCTCTTCCTCACTGGAGAAACATGGGCTGCCATTGTTGCTGCATGCAATGCATTCGACATTGTTGAAGAATAGATGAAAGACTGACTTCAGAGCCCAAGTTTTAAATCTGCCTCTCATAATTCCCTCAAATGAGTCACCACACAAATTCAATCAAGTCAACCAAGCACTAAAAAACATTTTTATAGAATGAGGTGTATGGGAAGAACAGGAACCTCATCTCTTCTGTTTATCACTGTAATACAGTGCCCAGACCACTGGCTAGCATATAGCAGTATATACATATATTTTGAAAAGATGAACAAATAAAATACTCCCCCTTCATCATCAGGCAGTATTGGGTGAGAGAGAGAACTGAAGGCCAAGAGAGGCAGGGACCTGTTTGCTCTTGGTCAAAGGGGGAGTCATGGCCCTTAGGTCGCCAATGGCTCACAGGTCTGGGATTCTTTCCACTGGATTGAAGGGCCCCATGGCAAAGTCCTTTCGCCTTCCCATATCCCTTCACAGATTCCTTATTTCCCTCAAGCCCCAACTTTCCATCTTTCCTTTTTCTTTGCTAGCTGGATAATTAACCATTGGAAACAGAACCTACAATTATTGTCTCACTCATGCCCTTCAATAGCACTCATTTTGGGCTCCTTGACCCCTGTTTTGGGTGGGGGGCTGGTTCCCCCCCTCAGCCATTCCCCCTAATGGGGAGCCAACATAACAAGCGCCAGCTGGGGCCCCATGTCCCCAGATCCGATAGCCAGCTGTACAGGAGGCCAGCAGCAGATGAGTGAGGGTCCCCAGGCAGGTTGGGGCTGACTCAGCTGGGGTGCATGATTCTGTTGTGCCTAGGCAGGATAGGAGGCCAGGCTGGCAGGCAGGCAGGCAAGCAGGCAGGCGGGCCGGAAGGATTTCCGAGTGATTGATGCCAGGTTGCTAGAGGACCACTTGATTAGCAAGGCCAAACCTAAGATGGCCTTAGGGGGCTTGGATCTTCCTTGAGTTCTTTGTTCAATTTTCATACCCCTGCTTAGAGTGCCAGGCCATCCACATTCCTCCCTCAAGCCTTGGGAATGCTTCCCGGGAACTTAAAATTAACTGCAGGTCAAGAAGGTCACAGCAGCTTGGGCCTTCCAGCTCTGCACAGCCTTCCCCTTCAGGGAAACCGAGGCTTGGGCAGCACATGCTCAGTTTGATTTCATAGAGAACCAGGCTCCACTTGCAGAGGAAGCCAGGCAGCCCCACCCTCACCTGGGAAGCATCCTCTATCCCTGACTCACCAGGAGCTTGGGCCAGGCTGAAGCAGGAAGGAGTTGAGGGTGGAGCTGCTTAGGGGCCCTACCACTGGAGGGTCACTCCTCCTGCCTCTAGCCAGCTAGGCCCAGGCCTTCCTTGACCCAGACAGAGAAGAAGGGAATGGGAGTGGGAAGAATTCCTGTTCTTCAGGGAAGGCTTCTCTCAGAGGACTTCTCCTATTCATTCATAGTATATATAACAAAAGGCCTGGGACTGAGTCCTTGTGCCTGTTTCCCTCATATGCACTCTTAGGCAAGTTATATAACTTTACAGGGTCTCAGTTCCTTTGTCTCAAATATGGGGTAAGCCACCATTATAGGGCATCTTCTGAGGCTCAGAGCACGTTATGTATTTGACAAAAGTGGTAGGTAGGGTACTGGTGAAGGACACTATGCCCTAGTATAGGGAAGTATAAAAGGCTCACCCCAAAGTTGGAGACTAAGAGCCAGCCCCTGGTCAGAGACCCCTTTGCCCAGGCAGGGTCCCACTCTAGGCATGAAGTTAAATAGGTGAAGCCCCATCTGATCTAGGAACTTCCTTTGGTTAATGAGAAACCAAATAAACAGCCTCTGCCCCAGCTGGCTCAAGCAGCACCTTAGGCTGGCCCAGCCCTGCTCTAGCCCAGCCTCTTTTCCCTCCCTGAGCAAGTCTCGCAGTCTTCCTCCATCTCCCTTTTCCATGTGCTCCCCACTTCTCCCAGAGCCCTGCCTGCTTCTATCATGCCCTGCTGGGTTTCCTGTTTAGGATCCCTTACCCTCCCCTTCCTCCAGCTCCTTTCCTCTATCTCCTCCTTAACCATTTTTAACTGCTGGGATCTCACTTGTCCTCCCCTGACATCTGTCTTAGCCATAGCCCTAGACAGTCTCCCAACAAGACCTGTAGGCTGCTCCCAGCTGGAGCAAGAAGTCCCCAAGGCCCTTCTAGTGTGTACCTCTGCAGTGGAATGGAGGCCAAGCCCTGTTTAAGGCTCTCACCATACTCTAAGACCTGAGCAAGTTACTCATCTGTCTGTGGGAGGGATCCTGGGCACTCAGGGCTGCTCTACCTTCAGGGCTTCCACTGTCAGCCAGTATGCCTTGGTGGTGCCTCTGGCCCACTGGAAAGACAGGAAAAGGAAGACTGTTCTGGCTGGTAGAGGTGATCTGGGTGCTCTGAAGCTACCCATAGCACTCAGTGGGCCACAGATGTGGCTCAGCTCTTGGGAACTTGTTTCTATCTACCCTCCTGGAGTCCCGAGGCAGGGTATGGCTGGTCCCAGATCAAGTTCCATTCAGGTTAGGTGGTGGCAATGCCAATGTACATACCCAGGTCCCCATGGGAGCACCCCTTCCCCTTAAACCCTTTCTAGCTGAGCTTAGTGCCAAACTGGAAAGACACCTATGGTTTGTGCCACAGATGTGTCACGATGGACAAGGTGTGTGTAGGGAGGGTGTCTCTGGCAGAGGCACCTGTGGGGTGGGGAGCAGCAGAAGGGGCATGGGAACTTGAAATATCTTATTTCACAAGGACAGCCACCTCTGCCCTGTGCTTGTCCTGATCATCCATAGCTCAGGTACAGGATGCACAGACACATGCATACACACTTTCACACTTCATTGCCCAACATCATGACACCATTTTACACTCATTTCTCCATGTGGTTAATTTTTTTAGTTCTCATTTTTTTTCTAAGAAAAAAGCAACAAGAAAATAATTCAGAGTTTATACAAACATCTTTACATTATTTCATCCAAAAAAGACTAGTATTTACACAAATGGCAACAGAAACAAAAACATAAAACCCTTCAGACTGCCGCCTGGAAGGGGCTGGCTGTTCTGCTCCCTCTCCCACCTGGCACTGGGGTGGGCAGCTGGCCAGGAGGCAGTGTGGAGGTGGGTGGTATAAGGCCCAGCTCTGGGAGTCCCTGCAAGGTGCACTTGAGTAGCAGTCTGTTAGCCATGCTGGCAAGGAGCTAGGGTCAAAGTGCACTGCAGGCTGTCCCAGCCCGGAGCAAGCAGCCTCTTTCTCTTCCAGGCCCCAGACCAAGAATAAGGAGACCACTGGGAGCCAAGCTGGGTGGGAAGGAGGGGGAGCCAACTTGTACTAGAGCCCAGAAAAGAAGCAGGCCACTTGGCTTTATACCTGCTTAGGTCTCCACCTTAGACCTCTGTTTTCCCCCCAGGCCAAAGGATGCCAAAGGTGAAGAGAGAAGAGGGAGGTGGGGAGGGAAACTCCCAGCTCTGCAGGGCAAATAGCCACCTGGGCACCTCACCTCCCTCCACCCCTCATGAGGTCATCTGCTTGCAGCAGCTCTCCTGTTCCCCAGGCAACAGCCAATTAAGACATTAATTACCGTGAGAGTGAGGGAGGCAGGAGATGCCCAAGAATCCCACAAGGAAGGGAATTTTTGGTGGAAGGGTGGCAGTCACTACTTCACTGCCAGGATCAAGCTTTGTATTATGAGGGTCAGGAAGGGAGGGTGGGACACCTTGCCTGTAGCAAGCACTCTCCTCTTCCCTCGTGGGCAGGAACAGCCCCAGCCTGCCCTCCCCCATCCCCTGAAATATGAAGGAATCTATAAAAGAAATGTCATCCTACGCTTCCTGGCTGGCCATGTCCTGCCCCAGGCCCTCTTATACTGGGTCAGGCCAGGCTCAGAAAGCCTGGGGAGGGGCTGCCTTGTACATTTTTCCATTTTTCTTCAAAAAAACAGATGAAAGTGAGTTGACAGCTAAAAAATGAACACAAAAGCATTAAAAACAGTGATGATAGTGGACAAACAGTTCTGGGAAGGAGGAAGGGAGAGAGAAGGGGACAGGGTCAGGGGGCTGTCTCCCTGCCTGCTGTCCATCAGTGTCCAACTCTGCCCTCCAAGAAAGGGCACCCCCACAGAGCCCAGAGTACTGGCCAGAGGGGGAAGGCACAAGAGCATGGGGATTGGGGGCACAAGCACCCCCCTCCAAAGCCCAGGGGGCAGGAAAAAGGGGAATTATAAAAGCCAAGAAACTACAAAACTAAATACAAAGGTGGGCACAGCTGGCAAGGGGAGGGGTGTGGGGGACAAAAGAGAAGCCGGTCCAGGCCAAGTGTCTCTTGGGGCCTGAGGCCTTGCCAGGCCCTCAGACCTTATAGTAGATGTTCGCCGGGCTCTGGGGTGGCATCTCCTGGACGATGTAGACGGGGTGCCCGTAGTCCCCACTCACCTTCTCATAGTGGGGGCAGTAGTTGTTCTCTGTAGTCCGTAAGGGGATGATGATGTCACTAGGCTCAGTGCCCGCGGTGCCACTACCCCCTTTGGGACTGGCCAGGGTACTGAGTGAGAGGGCAGCCGCCCGCTGTTGTGTGTGCTTGCGGTGTCGCTTGCGCAGCTTGAGTAGTAGGACTGTCAGGAAGATGATGATGAGCAGAAAGATGACACAGCCAGCACCAACAGCTGCAAATAATGCCACCTTGGAGTTGAAGAAGCTGTCGGAGTCTCCGCTTCCACCCCCATTTGCACCTGGGCCACTCTTCTCTTCCTGGTTAACAGTCTCTGAGGAAGGAAAGGGAAGTATTGGTCAGCCAACACTGTGGAGGTAAGCAAGGGTACCACAGAGCTATAGAAGCTGCCCCCCACATTCACCAGACACCTGGCAGGTCTCCGACTGGGCCCAGTCTACATTTCTTCAGACAGAGTCTTGTGGGGGGGGGGCGTGACTGAGCAATGGCACCTGCCCCCCTGTAAAACACTTATATACACTTACCATGCTTGCCATCAGGGTCACCCTGGGGACCCCGACCAGGGGCTTGTGTGGCCGTCTTGACAGTGTTATCTGCCTCCTTGTTGGGCCGGCTGGTAGTCAGCTGCTCAGGTGTCACAGCATTGGGATCTGAGGGCAAGGAAAGGACAAATGAGAAGAACAGATGACCCTGCCTGCTTGGGTGACCTCAATTATCATGTGTGGGCCAAGAGTGACTTCACTATTAGATCTCAGCTACTCTAGCCCTCTGTACCCACCCCCACTCTTAACATACCCCAACAAGTCACAAACACAGGCATCCCAAAGGCCTAACTGGGCACTCACCTTGGCCAACCTTCATGACAATCTTCATGGTGCGTGTTCGGCACACACCTCCCTCCCGGTTGTCCAGCCCCTCTAGACTCCCATTAGATGTTGCTGCAGGAAGAGGCCAGAGAAGTCAGAAGTTAAGAGTGTTTTGCTCTTATTTTCCTACTCTTTTGACAGAATCATTGAGGGTAAACCAAAAATAGCCACTGGATGTGCAGAATGGCAAGCAGCTCACACCTGGGAGCCCTTCTACTTTGCTGTCTCCGAACCTTTAGGAAGAGAAGCCTGGCCCTCAGTCCAAGAATGAGCCCAACCCCCAGGAACATCACTCCTCATGACCAGACCTTGGTCCTGCTTTTCTCAGGGACAACACTAGGGTGTGCCTTCTCACTAGATGTTACCAGGAGGCAACCCAATTAGAAATGGCACCATGAGAGGAGCTTAGACATAGATTGGAATAATTCTGGATGAGTGGTTAGGAGAGCTGCTTAACATCTCAATCCTATCCCAATCAACTCCCTGAGTGATATGAAGCAAAATTCACTATTCACTTTTTTTTTGGTGGGGGGAGGATTGAGGCTAGGGCCTCATACATGCTAGGTATACTACCACTAAGCTACCTACATCCCCAGCTCCATTCACCTCTGGGGGCCTTAGTTTCCCAAGAAAAGGCAGAACAGCTGGCTGATCTCAAAGAACTCTGCCAACTCTGCCAGTCCCAAGAAAGAAAAAGAGAAAGCAACATGAATTAGAAGCCCTTCCCACCCATGCCCTGGAGCTGAGGCAAACTGGCGGTATGCAGCATAGTGAATGTTGGGGCCGAATTCCAAGGCCAGACTGGGAGAAGAGCCTGCAACCTTCAAAGAGGATCAGCTCAGACAGGGCCTTAACTGTGTGCGGGTGGCACTGCCACACCATTCAAAAGCTGCCACGACTGTAGGAAGGCAGAGCTAAGCCCAGGGAGAGTCAGATGGTGGGTGAGTGGGCACTCACAGGTAATATAGTAATCTTGGTACTTTTTGAACTCCAGGCCCATGTAGTTGGGGCTGAACTCCTGGAACTTGATGGTAAAGCGGATTTCCTGCTGTGGCTTGTTGCAGGTGACCAGTATGTTGGGGTCAAGCACGGTGCTACAGGCAGCTGCCTGCTCTGGCCGTACCAGGTACAGCTTATAGTACTCATAGGGCCGTCCTGCTTCTGCTCGGGGACAGATGATATCCAGCTTGTCTCCAATCTTCGGGTAGATCACCAAGCCCTTCCCATTCAAGAATCTGCCAAGAAGAGAAGAGAAGGTTAGCCTCAAATTTAGGGGTGCCCAAGGCCTACTGGGCAGAGA
Organism: Zapus hudsonius; assembly: GCA_004024765.1. NCBI lineage: Eukaryota > Metazoa > Chordata > Mammalia > Rodentia > Dipodidae > Zapus > Zapus hudsonius. Next base: position 13,494 of record PVHP010010319.1, on the reverse strand, counting down.
TGGCAAGTATACTTTCTACCCTTCCTCAAATCTCAGGCTGGGGGTGGGGAGAGAATCACACTGCCAGTAGGGTGTGGAAGGGGTGGCCAATAGGCAAGGCTGCCAGGCTTTCAATACTTGGCAGGGTGGGACACTGCCTGACTTGGGGAGCCCTTTGTCCTACTGTGGCATTTCCACAGGGGGTTGATGTGGCCAGATGAGCCAGGTACCAAGGTGTCAGGCCCAGGCTGCCTAGCGATGGTGCCTTGTCCCCTATACTTCCCAGCACATTCACATTCCTTCATGGCTGCTGCTACTTCCATAAATATGAGCTCCTGCACACACGCATGCACATGCGCACACACATAAACACAGAGCAAGCCCACACATGCCTTAACCACCACCCCCACATCTCCCAGCCAAAGGCTTAGGGAGCTCAACCTGCCTGGAATCAGGGCCTTCTCCCCCCAAATCTTGATAATCTTGGGCATGATGGGGAGATAGGAACAGGTACTGGAGCTAGGGCTAGATGGTCCATCTCTGGCCAGGGGTGGTTTCCAAGGTGTCTTGTTGGTGATCCACTTTATCTTCTTAGTGCAACAGCCTAAATTGTAAAACTTGGCCAGTCTCTTTCCCAAAAATACTAAAGGGAGGGGGAAAGGCCTACCATGGCTGACAGATCATATAAGACAGAGAGCCCTAGGAACTCCATACTTTTATCTGTGTTCTTACCTTTCATCTCCACACTGCAACCACTATAGATCCCAAAGGAGAAGACTAAATGCCTTGAGTTAGGGCTCATTGTCTAACCTAGCAAGACAAGCATTGGCCTAGAGGCACCTATTTGTCTCTGCCCTTGCCTAAGCACAGTAAGAGAAAGTAGAGCTCTGTTGGCCATTTCTGAGCTTGAGCAGGCTAGAGCTAAGAGAAAGAGAAAAAACACAACACTTTCGCATCAGATTCTAAAGCAAGGCCCTTACTACCTTCGTGGCCTTAGATGAGCTTCCCAGTCTCTCTGAGCTTCAGTTTCTTCTCTTAGGAACTGGACTCCCTACCTTCCAAGGTGGTTGGTGGTGGTGGTGGGGAGATTAGCACCTAGCACACAGTAGGTACTTAATATGCTTGGATCCTTCTTACAAGCAGTCTGCAAAGAGGCAGGAGTACACAAACTAACACTAAGTGCCTGTGAGCCCAATCTTGTTTCTTGTCATGAACTTTACTGCTTGATTTAGCCCAGGAAAGTAAATGGCTCACACAGTAGCCATAGACAGGTCCAGGCTATCTGTAGGTTACAGGTAAGAATGGTGTTTCAGATAGCCAGGGTGAGAGGCAGCAAGAGGAAGGAGGTGGCTCATCTGAAAACGCTCAGAGGTGGTTCCACAGATAGGACAGATGAAGGTGGGTCCTGGGTGAAGGATAAGAAATCAGTACACAGGGACTAGGGAGATGGCTCAGCAGTTAAATATGCTTGCTTGCAAAGCCTATCAGCCCAGGTTCAATTCTCCAGCTAAACCAGTGTTCATCTGCAACAGCAAGAGACACTGATGTGTGTGTGTATATATGAGCACGCACACACACACAAATTTTTTTTAAGTTAACACACAACAATAGTGGGCAGCAATGGTTGACACACAAAACCCAGGCCAGTGACTTGTCCATCTTGGATGGAAAAGAGTAGAGAGGATCTAAAAAGATGGAAAAGATCAGCTAGGGCCAGATGGAAATGTCTCAAGGGCTATGACAAGCAGTGAAGATGTCATACCCCTGGTGACAGACCCTGTAGCAGGAAGGACAATGGAGGGCTAAAGGCGTAAAAAGAATGAAGCTGAGAGTTAGTTATTCAGGTATGTTGCTGCACTTCACAGGCTACTGTAATCATCTGGTCCCACTGGCTGAGGACCATGTTACATACAGTGGGGATAAGCAATGAGGGCATACTGGGAGCTCTGGGCAGATTACTTCCACAATGTCAAACATGTATCCTGAACTGCTATCCCACAAGGCAAGGAGGGGAACTGATGAAGTAGATGAAGAAAACCAACCCTTTTTATTTTCACGTCATGTGATGTTCTATCAAGCTAGGAGCTGCTATCTGGATGTGTAAGAGGGTCAAAGGCAGAACAGAGTGCCTTCTCCCTCAGCTCAGCCTCTAACTCAACACATGGGGCCCAGAAAGGAAGCAGGCAGGCCACAACAGCCCAAAGAAACATTTCAGAGGGATTCCCCTACCCCGAGCACCAAAGCCACAAATTCCACCAAAACTGTAATTCCCAAGGTACTTTTCACCTTCTATTGCTCACACTGGTTCTGTCTAGGTGGAAAAATGGATAAATAGATAATCTTTAACATTTTAGAGCTTAAAAGAACCTTAGAGACTAAGCCCAGACCCCTTAATATGAGGGTATGAAAGATCAGAGGACTGTTCCCATTGAGAAGTGCCTCACATCCCTCAGGTTCCAAGAGGACCTCAACAGTGGCTGATCCTTGTACAGTTGCATCCCAAGGAGGCATGTAAATGCAGCTACACAGAAGGCATGGAAAACGTCAGCTCACCTTTCTAAGCACTAGGCTCCAGCTTACTCACCAGGGAGATGTGTCATTGCCACCCAGATTCCAGAGCCCCAAGACTGGAACAGGGCTTCTAGCTACTTGGGGTTCTACTTTGAATCCAGGCTGAGAAAACAGATACCTACACAGCGGGGGGGGGGGGGGGAGGGGGAAAAGAAAGGACTATTGCCCCCCAAACCCCTCAGTCTCTCCAACCTCAGTCAGCAGACTTCATAAATATTCATCAGTACATTTGCACAGCAGATGGCAGAAGGAAATTCACCTTCCCCTAAAGTGTGGAAGGGAAAGGAGTCTGATGAGACCTACATCCCTGACTGTGAGCCCCCATATAGGTAACTTTTCAGCATTTCCCCTATTGGGACAAATTTCACCTAGGCCTGTGAGGAGTTCAAGAAAGTCAAGGGGTGAGTGTGCAGTCAGTGAGAATGAAGCCCAAGCAAGTACAGTGTTAGGTGTACTTGAAGACAGAACCTACATATCACACCTGTTTCCCACCAGCTTACTAGCAAGGGAGGGTGTAGGAGAGGAGGAGGTAGATAGAGGTCACAACTTAAACTCTTTAGGTCCCAGCTTCCAAAAAGAACTACTGCCTCCATGATCAAGCCAAGCTTTCCTGCCTGAGGCCACCTCCAAACAAAGCTCTTTTCTGGAAAATAAGGGGATTGACATAGCCCAGCAGGGAAGCCTGAAACAGGTCACCATGGCAACCTGAGACTTTCTCTCCCTAGACTGTGATAGCCCTGGAACCCCAGGGATCCACCCCAGGAGTAAAGGGACTTTGGAAGTCAGAACTTTTTCAGTTCTTGTCTTATGGCCTAACCCTTCCTTTCTACCCTGGCCCAAGATCCTCCCTCAACCTCTCTACTTAGAAGTGCTACCATCACTTCTCAAAGGGATCTTAAGCTATAAAAAGCCCAGAGGATCTGGGCACAGTAGCCTCCAAGACACTGGATCAATCAGAAACCAATGTCTCCTCCACCACATACACCTCATGAGCCTTTACGTCAGATGAGCCCTTCTCTACCCTTCTGCATGTGATCTACATGGGGTGAGACTGCATCTGAGACAGTCATGCCCAAAAAGCTACACTTCCTTCCCACCCACCTTTTCCTCAGGCTCTGGCAACTTGTGGTCAGAGAGGTCTAAGGGGGAGCTTGATCCTCAACCACACAAGTCTATGTATGGTAGAAGACTATAGCCACAGCATTTATTTGGTAGTCCTGCCACTATTAGGCTTCCCTCCCCATGGCAAGACTGGTAGAAAGGACAGACAGACTTCAAGCCAGGGCTCAAGTCTGCTCTCATCCCAGCTAGGGTGGGGAGCCCCCACATTTCACTCCCCCAGCTCCACCCAACCCCTGAGGCAGGCCCCTGAGCTGGCCTGGCATGTCCCAGCAGTGCCTGCCCAGGCGTGGGTGGGCAGGAACAGCAGATGGGCCCTGGCACACACAGCTCTGTCGGAGGCAGGGAAACCAGAAGAGTCCTAGAGGAAGTAACCTCCCCACCTATATGATCTATGTCCTCCCTCTGTTCCTGACCAAAGCTAGTTAGTGTACTGGGGCTTAACACCTTCCCCCTGCTTTCCATGGTAGGGTTCCCATGGTATGATATGGGCCAGCAAGGAACCAAAGGAGCTACTAGGTGCTGGGGGTGGACTTGAACAGGCTGCCTTTGGAACTATGCCTAGGAAAGTTAGATAAGTTGAAACACTATTCACCCCAGACAGGCATGGACTAAGTCACAAGGACAGGTGCACACATACCTGGGAGACAAGAGGAGGAACCTAAGGGTAGCAGGGGGCTGGTGCCTCTTTCTAAACTGTACTTTGAATTCCTAACTCTCCTAGATTCTGAGGCACAACTCTGCCCCCTCTGACAAGTCATTTCCCCTTTCTGGGCATATGCCTTCTTCTCTGGAAATTAGGGCCAATGCCTACTTGCTGGGCAGTGGGGGCACCCAATGAGATCATAGATGAGAATGCCTTATAAGTAGCAAGGTGTTGCCTGCCTATTAGTTAGCATGCCAACCATAATATCATTGAGAGGTAGCAAGCTAAAAGCACTTATACTTCTGGCTGCTAGCACCCTGACCCCAAACCACTACCACAAACACACACCCAGGAGGAGGGGCCTCCACAGTTTTGGAATACCACTAGCAGGCAGCCTCCACCTCAGTGCCCCTTGTAATCACAGTATGGACTCTCCCCCAAACCTGGTGTGTTTCCATGGCAGCCAGCAGCCTCCTGGCTGGCCCATTCTTCCCATGGTCCTAACCCCAGGAAACACTGATGCACAGTAGTATCACCCATCCCCATTCACCTGAGCTAGTGAGGCAATAGAGAGCCCGAGGGAAGAAAGGGAAATCCTCCATCTAGTTGCCACCCCAGTTTCCTCACAGGCCCTTCTTTCCCTTGCCTGGCTGCCCTAAGTGGGTGCAGAGAGGCAGGGAATAGATAACTTTGGGAACTAACTGCTGGATTCCCATCACTCTTAGGCCTTCACCTGTGGTCAATCAGAAACAAAATAGAAGAGTCAGGTCCCTAGCCACCCCAGAAAGGAGCCCCTTGAGCAGGCCTCCCCAGGACTGTGAACTAGAACAGCTGTGAGGGGGCTGGGACCAACACTTTGGCTTGTAGCAGACAAACATGGGTTGGGGTCTGCAGCTGCCCCACCCATGCTGGAGTCAAGGGTCCCAGATGCCAAACCGAACCCCCACTCCCTTATGAAGAAGGTTTGTAATGCAATCTCAGCACATTCCCACTCCCTGGAGGTGGGGGAACCTGACTGGGACACAGAGGGGTCAGAACTGGACCCAGAGAAGAAACTCCAGCAGCTTGACTTGGCTGAGGCCTACAGGCTGCCCAAGCTCCCCAGGGAAGAGTCTGAGAGAGGGGGCTGCCCTGGGGCCCTTTAAAGTCCCCATCCCGGGCCAGTGCATGCACACTCTAGTTTTCTACCAAACCCCCTCGGAGCCAAACCCATCTTCCCATCCTGTACTCTTGGGGCGAATCTGACAAGGGGCACAGGAAGCAGAAGCTCTTACCACCCAGGACTACTACCCCCAAAGCTCCAGCACTGATCTGGAAGACAGGCTGGGGTCCTTTGGGCTCCTTTTCCCACTCAGGGCTGGGGCTGTGTGTGCCCTGGAACCTGAAAGCAGACCCCATCACTTCTTTATTTTGATTTCTTTTCTCAAGGAGGAAGCAATTAAGCAGGGTTTATAGGCACTAGGAGATTTTTCGAGGGAGGGGTGCCAGCTCCTGACAGGGCTGAGGAGAGAGACCAAAAGCTAGAAGAGGAAGAGAGGAGGGATGAGAGAAAATGGGAGAGCTCGGGCATGTGTGAGAAACAAAAGGACTTGAGAAAAAGAGGCAGAGAGTGACTAAGAGTGAGAGGGAGTATGAGAAAGAGGGAGAGCAGGGAGCCTGGAGAGAGGGAGCCAGCCTAGCCCGCTCTCAAAGGATGTCAGAGGGCAGCCACACTGGCCCCTCGCTCGCTGAGGGAGAGCTCCAGCAGGGCATACAGACCAGCAGGACATGCATAGAGAGACTGTTTATTGGCAAAGCAATGGCAGCCTGAGGACTGGGTGCAGTGGCACAGACAGCCCCCAGAGCTGAGGGCAATGCCTCTCTCCTGTCCTGTCTCACACCCCATGCCAAAACAAGCAGACATCAGCTACATTCCAGACCCCTGATCAGAGATGAACTCTGGAAGAGGGGAGGACACCAAGATCAGTCCCTACTATCCCCAGGATCTGCTCAATTACAGGATGGAAACCAGGCAGGTTCTACTGAGTCTGAAATCACCCCCATTCCCACCTCATGATGCTTGCCCTCAGCTTGAGGTGGACAGGAGGGGAGGCATAAGACACCCCCCCCCGAAAGCCTCAAGCTTGTAAACTGCTACAGAGCTTTAAAGGCTCAGAACACATAAAAGGGGAAGCTCCCACAGATCTTGTTTCTCCCAGCACCCTCAACTCTCCTGCAGTGGAGTGGCATAGGATCTGGTTAGAGACCTGAGAGTAATTAGGTCACTCATGAACCCCTAGGATGGGTGAACCTGAGGCAGATAGCAACTCTCTTGACTCAAGAGCATTTCAACTATCCACTCTTACAGGGGAGAACTGAGCCCTTCACGATTATTTCCCCTAGGGTCCCCAGACCATTTTGAATCTAGACAACTAAGGTGCAGCAACCCAATCTGTCTTGTAGGTAGGGGAGAAATTCTCGCCAGTTCCTTTCCTTTCCTTCTACAGAACCAGAGATCTCCACTCTAACCCTCCTACTGGGCCCCACCAGTCCCAGGACCAAGGAGAAGAGAACCAAAGAAACTGTCTTCTCCCACTCGGGGACTGAGTTGCATCCACCACCCCTGCTACCCAAGAAGCCAAGGCAGGCAGGAGCCCTGGAAGTTAACAGAGAAACCCAGAAGAGTGGACAGGAAGAAATTCCACAAACAGGAATCTGAGAACATGGAAGGGGAAGGTCAAGGCCCCCCAGTTTCCCACTAACTGGGGTTCACCAAACACTGCCTGGCCACCAGAGAACACGGAAGAGTGTCTATGACCCTGCGTTCTAACCTGAGTCCTGGATCAAAAAGAGAAAGAAAGGCCAGAGGTCACTACAACAGCCCGGAAACCACTGAGCCACCGCCCAGAAAGGTGTGAGGGGAGAATTCCGAAGGGGAAGGAGAAAGGATCTCCTTTATATCTTTTCTCCCGAGCCCTTGGGGGAAAAATCAAAGCGCGGCTCCCCCAATCTAGGTGACTTATAGAGTAGGGGGCCCACGGGACCTGCTGGGGCAGGAAAGGCACGTTCCCCACCCACCTCCCAGGCTGGCTCAGCCACCACTCTCCACCCCGGCAGGCCCTCGAAGAAGCTCCACTGCCGGACTCCATTGGACCCCCGACGGGCGCTGGATCGACTCCCCCCCCAACAAAACCTCTCCCACTCCGCCCCTCTCCACCCTCCGCCTTTGTGAGCTTGGGAGCAGCGCCCGCCTTTCTAACTCCCCGACAGGGAGAAAAGGGGAGGGGGGCAAGAAGAGACAGCAAAGGGAAAACCAGGGAGGTAGCCAGGGAAGAAAGAAAAATGAAAATGGGAGAAAGCAGCGCGGGGATACAGGCACTGCCACCCGCCCCAGGCGCTCGGTCCTACGCAGGTCTCCTAAGCGAACGAGGGACCTAGGGTCCGGCTTCGTCCCCCGCCCAGGTCAAGCTCGCCCCCGAAGCAGCGCTGGGCGAAAACCACATCCCCAGGGGACCCAGAAAGGGTTGCTTTCTCGCCCCCACCCAGCTCTCGGGTGCGCTCTCAAGCGCCAGGGCACCCTATATCTGTTGCGACCATCTCGACTTGATTCGGGACGTGCGGAGGCAAGGGCCAGGAAGCTTAAGGGTCACAATCCAGCCAAGTGCCCCCACCCCACTCCGCCGCACCCTGCCCCGCCTGCCCGCAGGAAAACACTAGAAAAAGCCAGAGACAAAATGGGGCATCGCACCTCCTCCGGACACCTCCTTACACGCACTTGGGGGTACACAATCACACCCCGAAAAAGTACCTCCCACCCCCCAAGGAATCGGAGCAGCTAAGTTACTCACTTGGGGTTGAGGGAGCTCCAGGACACAGGCTCCAGGTTCTTGGCCAGCGGCGTGGCAAGCCGGCACAGCATCAACACGACCATCGCCACCAGCCACTTGCTGAGCCAACGCTGCTCAGGCCGGGCCATCTTCCAGGGGTCAGGATACACTAAGGGATCCCCAGGAGCTTCCTCAGCAAAGCTAGCCTCGCCTTCCCGTGCCGCGCTGAGCTCCCAGCCGCTCAGGCGCCCATCCTCTGCAGCCGCCGGCCTCGAAGTGTTCGCCTCCCGCCGGCTCCTGTGTCGCCCTCCTCAGCCCCGCTGGCCAGGAGGACTCACTGGGCAGGCGCTCCCAAGCCGGGCATGGGCTGCGGCCTCCGAGGGCGCGTTCCCCTAGCCTCTCCACCGCACGAGGCGCGACGGGGGCTCAGCGCCCCCGGGGGACTCCCTCTGGTTTTGCTTGGCTCCCCAGACTGTTTGGGACTGTGCGCCCTCTCCCCGACGAGGTCTCCCCGCGGAGCACTCGGTGACCGCTCCGACGCCTCGACAGTCCTGGGATTGACGGCTCTGGGAAGAAGTGGGGGGTCTCCCCACAATCCACACTTGGCCCCCAGGCTCCCGACTGGGTCGCCCTGGTACGGGCTCCGTTCCTTCGGGCCACACTGGGACTCCGGGCTGCGCCCCCCTCCCCCCCCACAGCTTTTACTTCAGCGCGGGCCCAGCTCTGGGTACTTAAAAGACTGCGGCGGCCCTGGCCAACAGATCAGTCCCATCAGTTTGCGCCTGTGAGCCACGGCCGCCCTTCGCTAAGTCCCGGCTCCCGGCGGTCGAGGGTCTGCAGACTGCGCGACTCGCGCACACCTCCCACTGCTGTTCAGCCCGCATACATTCCCTCCGCGGCCGCTGAGTTTTCTACTCCCCTGCTCAGGCGAACGCAAGGCCAACCCTGCTCCTCCTAGCCAATAGCAAGCTCCGTGGCGGGGTCCTTGCCCCATACCACGCCCCCCAAGCAGGAAGGGGCGGGGCTTCTGGAACTCTTAAGGACGCCGCGCTCCGGATGGCTCCAATCTGAGTGTGCGGCTCTTGTGGGAGGGCTAGCTTCCTAGTCCTGTTCCCAGCGCCTCAGGCCCGTGGGAAGTTGGCGGTTCTCAAGAGTTGAAGGCTGCTCCTTCCGCACTCATGGTCCCTTCCCGGCCCAGATCTAACTAGCCTTGTCCCGAGTCCCTTTGGAAACCACTGCGCGTGCTTGCTTTTCTTCTCTTTTCTTTCTTTTTCTCTCTTTTCCTTCCTTCTTTCCTGCACACGCAGAAACCCTGGGGTTGCGCCCTGTGCCCACTTCTGTGGCAAGTTTACCCTGCCTGCTCCAGGTCAAGTATCACGTAGCGCTCTGGTGATTTTTCCTTCAGTCCTCGAAACGCATTTACTGTCTATTTCCACTGGACATAAAAGTGGTAGCCTTGATGTGCGAGATACAGAAGGCCTAGGTCCAGAGGGGAAAATGAGTTCTTTGTACCTAGAAACCCCGAGCTTCAGGATCCCCGATTCGGAGTGAGCCTTGTGGGACCTATGGGGCACCAAGATTTCGAGGCCCGTCTTGTCTGAAGGCACAGACAAGGGCCTGGGACCGGCTAGTAGGGGTAACAGGGCACCCCTATATAGAAAGAGCTCCAGGGCAAAGAGATAAAAGGCGCAGAGCAGGAGCCTTTTGAAAAGAAAAAGCGGGCATCTGGGCCTTGAGATTCCGGACTCCAGCTTCTCCTGGCCTCAGCCTCACCATCTTGGTCTTTGTCTCCCAGTCCTGGCCCATTCTTTCCGCCCCTCCTTGCCTCTTTCCTATAATTTGGCTCCAACCCCTAGCTCAGACCCTCTGGGTCTGACCTACTCTCCTTCATGAGACCCCGATGGATGTTCCCACGTGCTAAGGTCTCCCCCTACTGGCCACCCATAGACCTGCAGGCGCCTAGGACAAACTGGGAGCTCCCGCTCAGAGCATGGCACTTAAATTCAAGTGGCACAAAAATTCAAGAGGCACAAAAAACCGCACGCATACAGGTATAGTACTGAAAAGAGCCGCAGCCCAGCCCGGCGTGAAGAAGATGGAAAAGCACTGGGAGAAAGAAATGGCTTTGGGGTTGCCTTTGAGGCTGCCAAGGATAGAATGTCTCCCTAATGCTACTGCTGTTGCTGGTGGTGATAAAGGTTATCATCCTCTTCCTCCTCTCCTCCCATCCCTTGCCTTACTCTCTTCTCTCCTTCCTTTTTTTGTGCTGGGGATCTAACCTAGGGCTTCAGGCTTGATAGGAAAGGGCTCCAAATTCCCAACCCTTCCTGCTGCTTCTATATGGAGATAACTGAGCTATAGTAGGACATGTATGTGGAAGAAAATAAGAAGGAAAGTGTGGAACCCCTTCCACCTTCTGAGATGGGTCTTTTAAAACATGGGCTGACATTGCACAGCTCATCTAGTCTCTTAACTCTCAGCTGGACCCTGCCCTAGTTCTAAAGCAGAGCAAGGAGAGATCAGGACACAACAGCAGCTGAGGGCATGCCCACCTGGAAGACATCAAAACCTGAATGTAGAAAGCAGCCTTATAGGTCAAGAGTCATGTTAGATATGTTTTTTTCCCTTTTCACAGCCCTTTGAGATAAGCTCCACATTCCCTGTTTTACTTAAGAGGGAAACTAAGACTTAGGAGGAAGAAATGATTCATGGGAAGTCACAGAACTGATCAGTGAGATCCTGCTGCCTCTGTCCTCCTGAAAGCCTGTGCCCATTCTTCTATAGCAGTAGGCCTGTTTGCAACCCCTCTGTGTTTTTTTTTTTTTTTTTGCTTCTTTGGATGCTTCATGCCTGGAAAAGCAGCAGTCTTTGCAATGGCCAGACCCCTACTCTTCCCCCACAGACCTCAGATGTGCAGTAGGTCTGGGAAAGATCATCTCTTTTGGCCACAGGCCAAAGTTCTTCTCAGCCAGGACCACTACCACCAACCCTTGAATGTCCTCAGCTTTTTCCTCTCCACAGCAAACACACCCTGTGCCCCTCAAGAGGACAGCTCCAAGCTGGGTGGGGACAGGAGAAATGTGGCTTTGCTGCCAAACTCCAAAAACCTGGGAAGACAGAAGCAGTTCCTGAGTGTGACAACAGCCAATCTTGGGTGAGGAGGGTGTCAGAGGAAATGAGCAGAGGACTCTTTTATGTCCACGCCTGCTATGTATGCTGGCCACCCTGATCATGGTCCAGTCCTTCTGCCTCAACCTGCCCACACTAGCTAGCTACAGGGGTCTTGGAAGAATGATTAGATCCACTTCCTGCCACAGCCAGAACCAGTGACTACAAGTCCCCACCTCCTGCCCCTCCCTAGTGAGGCCTCACATGTCGATTCACCACCACCCCAGGTAGGGAAAATTATGCTGATTCTGAGAAGTCAGGATTTGTGGGAGATGCCAAACCCTCACTAGTCTACTGGTGGTCATCCAAACCTCAAGGCTGTCAGGTCTCCATCACCACACACACAAAGTTCAAGTCCTCTCACATTTCCTGAGCACTGGCTTTGTGCTGTCCCTGGAGCTGGGCTAGTACTGGTGGCCCAACCAAGCCATGTCTACAGGATTGTCAAGCATTGTAGGACCTCTTTGGCCCAGGGGTGTAGAAAACATCTGGCCCCTGCAGGAGGCCTCAGGAATGGGGCAAAACCCCCATCTCCTCACCTGAGCTACAGAGTTGCTTTTTTTAGGCTCAGCTACTCAAATCCATAGGAGACTTCAGGGCTAAGGTCTGTGTCCTTGGCTGGTCATCTAATCTCCCCGTGCCTCTGCTGCTGTTCTGTGACATGGATCACCCCTCCTTTGCAGCTCCATGTGAGGGGGGAATGAGATAATGTGTCTACGGGCTTAGCAGCACACCTGGCCCACTGCAGTGCTTACTAAATGGAAACTCTTATTCTTGCACAGAGCCTCCCAAGGAGACATTGTAATGTCTCCCAGTCACACGTTTGCACCCGCTCACAATGAATTGTGAGCCACACACACATTTTCCACTTCCTCTCTAGTCTCTCACACACACGTCCACACACACAAGTGTTTGTTCTTCATTGAATACCATCTGGCAAGCCTGGGTTCTGCCCTCATGGAACTGAGTCCCCACACTGTCTCAGGTTCACAGATGCCTGAATATATATGCATACACACCTCCTTTCTATTTCTGTGTCTTTGTCCTTGACCTCTCTCTGCCTGCCTTGCACCATGAAAGAAAGAATACCAATAACCCCACTGAGGAGGACCCTCAGGAGAACTGGGGCATGGGGGAAAGAACATAAGGGTATAACCCAGTTAGATTATGACCAGTAAGCAATATGTTCATATGGTAAAGGTCACAATTAATACAGTTTTTTTTTAAATTAACAAGAGCACTGAAGTCACTCACCTAAGGCCATACAGCCAGAAAATGGACAAGGCAAGATTCACACTTAGATCATCTGGCCAAACAACAGGAGTTTCTCATCATGACTCTACGCTGATATTCCAGGACTCTGGAAAGGAGTTTGGTAAGTCACCAGGCTCAGCCAGAGCCAACACCTGGAAAAGTAGACTGTTGAGTCAGAGAGCAATCATCCTTCACCAAGGGGCAACTGAGGAACTAAGTGACAGTTGTCTGCTGCCACCCTGTCTCTTGTCCTGTTCCTTGGAAGACCTGCTGCGTCCTCCTGTGTCCTCCTCCAGGTGCATGCTTCCATTTCCTCCAGGGAGAGAAGCACTTCCTTTGTTGGCTGCCCTATGCCAGGCATTTCTGCTGGCTACTTTCGCCTGGTGCTGTAGCACTTTTGTTTAATCCCGTGTTTATGGATTAACCTGTTGTAGGGATAAGAATGAGAGGCTCTAGGTTCAGTGTGGTGCATCCCCTACCCTGCCCACCTCAGTTTGCAGAGGCCTCAATTTCTCAGCCAGTTTATTCTCACCCTGCTTCTTTTTGCCTCCTACCTAAGCTACAGATTGGGCCCAGGCTGACTTCCCTCTTCCATGAATCCTTAGCTTTTCCCAAGTCTCTCTAGTTCTAGATCATTCTCAGGGTGAGTACAGGATTAGGCCAAACCTCCCACTCTTCCTTCTCCCCCCACCCTCACACTATGCCCCAGGGTCACCTAGAGCCCCAGCTCAGTCTGCTGTGAAGTGTGGTGAATGAAGGAAGGGGTGGTTCCAAAGGCCAAGGTTCATCCCTCCCTGTCACTGATGCAGCTGCATGCCTGATTTATGGCTATTTGCACTGATATCACCTTGATTTGCCAGTTGCCAGCCTGGACCTGTGTCAAGTTGATGGTGGGATGGTACTAGGAATGAGAGGAGCCATAGCACTCTGAGATAGGCCCAGTCTGCCGCC
>PVHP010010318.1:0-47987 GCA_004024765.1 Zapus hudsonius | reverse complement strand
TCTCTCTCCTGAGCCATATCTACAACCACGTTCAGTGATTTCTAAAGCCTTTTCCTCTTTGTTCAACAACTTCAGGCAGATATTAAATGAGCACAGGGCTCTTTGAAGAACTGTTAGACATGTTTGACCAAAGCTTCAGTTATAGTGTGTTGAATGAAGAGTTTATTTTAAATGACCTTTTTTTGAGGCAGGATCTCATGTAGCTAAAGCTGGCCTCAAACTGACTATGTAGTGAAGCTATGTAGTGAAGGATGAATTTGAACTCCTGATCTTCCTCATTCTACCTCCCAGGCCCTGTGGGATTACAGCATGCACCACCATACATGACTATAAAATGACCTTTATCTACTTGGTGCAAAGAGTTCACAGACAGTATGGGTAAAGGGTCATTTTTCAAATATATTTCAATGAAATATGGTTCCTATTACTGATGATGGTGAGCGTTGGGAGGGAGCTTTAAGTCTCCATAAGTTCCATCAAGTCTCCAAGAGTGATTCTAAATAAATTTAAGTTTATAAAGGAATGTATCTTAAATTCTGCTTTGAGTCTAGACTGCCTCAGGGCCCCAACCCCTTCCTACCATATTCCTACCCCTCAGCGTCTCCTCTGACGAACTCTGGAGATATCCCTGCTCTCTAGTATTACATGGAGAGCTCTGAACTCACAATAATCATCATTAGAGATACTTCATAGTCAGAAAAATGTTCAACATTTTTTCCTGGATTTATGTAGTCTCTGTACCCAGTATAAATGGTCCTAACACCTAATAAAATAGAAGTTTCTACTTCTAGTTGGGCTGTGGCAGACATGTTTTTCCCCTTTCTTGAAAATGGAATCCAGGGCTGGAGAAACGGCTCAGTGGACAAAGTGCTTGCGACACAAGTATGAGCATATGAGTAAGGGCCTGAGTTCAGATTCCCCAGACCCCACATAAAAGCCGGAAGCTGTTCCAGGCTTCTGTAATTTCAGCATGCTAACAGCAAGAAAGAAGGCAGACAGAATTTTCTGGAAGCTCGCAGACTACCTAGCCTGGTGAACACAGCAATGGCCAATGAGAATGAGAGATTTTACCCCAAAGAAATTAGAAATTGAGGACTGGCACCTGAAAGTTGTTCTCTGACCTCCACATGCACGTCATGGAACTAATGAGCACGCACACACACCAAGATTGTTTTTACAAAAGGTGAATCCATGCTGTGCATGCCTGTGATCCCAAAAGGAGGACCACTGCAAATTTGAAGCCAGCCTGGGCTACATGGTGAGTTCAAGGGCAGCTATTTCTATAATAGTGAAACACTATCATCTACACACATGGTAAAAAGTAAAAATCAGGGCTGGAGAGATTGCTCAGTAGTTAAGGCTCTCACCTGCAAAGCCTAACCACCCCAGTACCCACATAAAGCCAGATGCACTAAGTGGTACATGTACCTGGAGTTTGTTTATACTGCCTGGAGACCCTGGAATATCCATTCTCTCTTTTTCTCTTCTCTCTCATTTCAAATAAATAAAATAAATATTTTAAAAGTAGCTATTAGCCTGATGTGATTGCATATTCCTTTAATCCCAGCATTTGGGAGGCAGAGGTAGGAGGATCACTGTGAGTTCAAGGCCAGCCTGAGACTACATCGTGAATTCCAGGTCAGCCTGGGCTAAAGTATGACATTACCTTGAAACAAATAAACAAACAAAAAGTAAAAATCAAAATGTGTTTCTCCCATTCTTTATACCCACACCCTGATTTATGTTTACAGGAGCAACTATTATCAGTTTCCTGTGTGTCCTTTAGTATATACACAAACCTTCTATGACACATTTATATGTGATATATATTACACTATTGCACATTTTTTGTACTTAACAATTCACCCTGAAGACTGGGTCCACCACATTTCAAAACTAGATCACAGTGTTATAATATACATATCTCCCTTAAGTTACCTAACCAATGTTACATTAATAGGGCCTTAAATTATTTTTCATCTTTGGTACAGATAAAAATTTTTCATATAGTTTGCAATGACTAAATGTTTTCTTGTTCCTGCCCACATGAAGGAGTGATTAGTATCTCACTGTGTAGAGAGAATCCACTATCAAAATGGAACTAGACTCTTAACTTGAAGACATAAACTTGATGATAGCAGATAAACTTTAATGAATACCTTCCATATGTCAGGCACTATATTAAGTACCTAACTTGAATCAATATAATTATCATGTCCATTTTAGCAAAGAGAAAACTGAATAAATGGCTCAATAAAAACAAGTGGTTAGTAAGAGGAGAGCTGGAGTTGATTTATGACTAATTCCAAAATCTGTGCCCTTAGCCACTATTTCCTCTCAAATCTCAAGTGGAGCATTAAAATTGGAGCCCTAGGGCTAGGGAGATTGCTCAGTGGTGATTAAAGGTACTTGCTTGCAAAGCCTGCTGGTCTAGTTTGGATTCTCCAGTACTCATGTAAAGCCAGATGTACAAAGCGACCCATGCATCTAGAATTGATTTGCAATGGCAAAAGACCCTGGCATTCCTGTCCCCCACCCCCACTCCCACCCCGGTCTCTGTCTCTTTCATCTCCTCTCTTTGTTTGCAAATAAATAAATAAAAATATAAAAAATAGAGAATTACCATAAAAGGCAGTTATGATGGTAAAAAATGTTGAAACAATGTCATGGGGTAATGAAAGCCTTGTTAAGGAAGCCTGAATGCCAGGCATGGGTGCTCACACTTGCACTTCCAGCACTTGAAAGCTGAGGAAGGAGGATCACTGAGTTTAAGGCCAGCCTGGGCTATAAAGACCATGTTTCAAAACAGCAGCAGCAGCAGCAGCAGCAACAAAAAGACTGTCTCTAAATATTGAAAGAATTGCCATATAAGAGTAGAAATAGGCATTCTTTCCAGCTGTGTGTAGAAGGAAGAGCTTGCAGGGAATACTGTTTAAGGATGGCCCTTTCTAACACCATCAAGTGTTAGAACCTATCCATTGGCAAGTATGTACACAGGACCACCCATGCCTTAGGCAGAAGGGTGAATTAAATTAGTGAATCTCAGATCTGTTTGCTCATCAGCATCATCTGGGGCAGCCCAGACCTTCTCATTCAGAACATTCTGCTGGCAGAGACTACTATTGCTGGAGTACTATGTTAAGAAATAAGGTTTTTAAGAAGTGCAATTGGCTGATTAACGTGAAAAATGGTTCAGCCTCAAGAACAAATGCAAATTAAAACATATGAGATATTTGGTCCTAGAATATATCTCCAGCAAATTTCCCAAACTTTTCTTCTAATTTGAGTATTTGAACACATCTGGTGAGAAATGTGTATAGATGCCTTAAGTAACAGATTTGTATAAGATGAACCACATTAGTTGAGTATAAATGCCCAATTTGATTTATTTACAAATATATCAATCTTCTAGTTGACATTTAATGCCAAGTACATATGCTAATCACAGCTTTGATCAAAGCAAAAAAGTCTTCTTTAAGTTAATACAATAGTTTACTATTTTCCCCTTCTGTTTATTCTTCCATTCAGCTACTGTGTACTCACTGTACTCTCTCTGCCCAGGCACCAGAGGTGAAGCCATGCACGAGCCAGACACTACCCCTGCCTGCAGGTGGTTCAGTCTCCAATGAATTGAAAGCTCAGGACTCATAATATCTGCTTTATTCATTTTATTTTATGAAGCTATGTTTGAAGGATGTCATTTGGCTGCATATTGTGAATAAGTGTAAACACTAACAGTTTTGAGGTAGTTTTAAGACTAAGTATAGCCTCATACTTGTGTAGTTTGCTGTGAATACTAGTCCAAATTTAGTCTTTGAAGTTTAGTCTATTCTGCTCATTTGTTGTCTGGACATATTATTTACCAATCCACCATTTGTTTTTCAGAACCAGCAAGCCAAAATAGCACAGTTGTACCTCCCATTTGTTGGCCTGCTTTTGGAAAATATACAGCGACTAGCAGGTCGAGACACTTTGTATTCCTGTACAGCTATGCCTAATTCCGTAAGTATTAGTGCATTTCTGTTGGAGTTTTTAAATTAATATCCTTATTATGAACAATTATATACATTGTATGAGCAAATCTTGTGATGGTACCACCATTTCCCTCCTCTCTGTCCTCTACCCACTGGGGACCCTCCTAGGTGCACATACTGGATCTGTCCATAGGGTGGGGGTTATGAACTGTACCAGAGGTAGCCAGTTTTTTCCCTCCCCCTTTGTGTGCTGTTTCTGAGGGGGACTATGTCTCTGGATATTCTTCTCCACCATGACTCTTACATTCTTTCTGCTCCTCTTCTGCTCAGTTCCCTGAGTCATGGTGGGTGAGATTTAAGTCTGCTTTATTATTGAGATCTTAAGTGCCGCTAGGCTTCTGCTTTGGGTTGTGTTGGGTATCATTTGATACCTGTCTCCATTGACCTTTCATGATTTATCTGACATGCTGTTCATCTTGTTACTTTCTCATAGGTTTTATTTGGGCCCTGCATGATAGGCCAGGGGTGGTTCATCTCCTGCCAGGATGTCAGCCACCATCCATGTATTGTTGGTGGAATTGAATTATCCCCAGCTCTCTCACTATCTTCTGAAAAATATAAACAGAATCTCCATTGGAGAGTGAGATCAGTCTAGGTTAAATGAGACAAACATTTGGCAAGATTCTAATGGGTGTAGCCTCTCTGTAGCTCTCCAGTAATGGGAATTTCCCCTTGGAGCCCAGGTTCTTGATCCCCATAGGATTTTACCATGGATCCTAGGACAAGTTAAGGGTTCCTTGTCACTAAGTGGATCTCTTAGCCAATCAGTAAGCCATTGATTACTCTCCTAGGTTTAGCGCCACTATTGTACAGATGAACACTTCTTGACTTTCTGGTCTCTTCCATACAGCTGTGTGTTTAATATTCTAGTGATAACTGTCTATACTGTATATCAGCGGTCTCTGCTTTCTCCAAATGTCATTGACCAATTTCGCCTGGCAGCTCATGTAACGCCTTCCAGCACTACATGTGCTACCATCTGGGAGCTTGTTTCCATTCTGTATCTAGCAGGATCTCTTGGTGTTGTTTGATGACACCCTGTGGTTTCTTCAGCAATAGGGTCTTACCTTAGGCCTGGGGCAGGTACGCACAAACCTTGAAAGAATTCTGTCACATTTTGGGGATGTCGTGGGTCTCTTTGATCAACAGCTCAGCGTGGGAAGAACCAATAACTGGGACAAGGAGATTCAGGCCTGAGCAATTTTTCTTGGGGTTAGGCTTCTTCCTATTCTATTCATGGCCCTCATACCAGGTGATGCCCTCAGCTTCCTCAGAAGTTTACTGTAGGGTTTTATGTCATCAATTCATTATTGGTTTATTGTATGAGTCCCCCCACCCTCCCAGTCTTCCACCCCCCTCATTTTTTTCCATCCCCTTTTATAGTCTCTCAGTTCACTGAAAGGTTTTCTTAATGTTCAGGCTTAACCTGGTTAAGAACCACATATGAGGGAGAATATGTGATGCTTAATTCTCTGTTCTTGTGTGAGGTCGCTAAGAATAATCTGCTCCAAGTCCATCCACTTTTCTTTACATTTCATTATGTCATTTTTCCTTTCAACAGCATAGAATTCCATAGTGTATATGTACGACATCTTTGATATCCACTCATCCAGTGATGAGCATTTGGGTTGATTCCATTTATTTGCTATTATGAATTGAGTTGCTCTAAACATGGTTGAGCAACTGTCTCTGTGCTTCGGCAAGAAATCTTGGGGGTAGATGCCCAGTAGAGGGATAGCTGGGCCCGTTGGTCGCTCTATATCCATCCTATCCAGGTGGCTCCACACTGTTTCCCATAGTGGTTGTACAAGTTTGCAATCCTACCAGCACTGAATGAGGGTTCCTTTTTCCCCAGCATTCTTGCCAGCATCTATTTTCGTTGGAATTTTTTCTGATATCTTTATCTTTTTATTGATAATTAGATACACTGTATGAGCAAATCTTATGATGGTACCCCCATTTCTCTCCTCCCTGTCCCCAACCCACTGGGGGCCCTCAGTGAGGTGGAATCTCATTGTTGTTTTTATTTGCGTTTCCCTGATGATTAGTGACCTTGAACACTGGAAATGAAGTCATACATTAAATGGCGTTAATCTCAAGATTTCACTTTTATTTCATTTCAGAATTCTATTGTTTTTTCATAAAGCAATGTTTCTCAAGCTTTGATGTGTATAGACTGTGTTGGTATACAGATTTTAATTCATTAGGGCATGGGCAGGGCTTGAGAATCAATGTTTCTGACAATCTTTTGGCTGCCTCTGGTCCATTTTGAATAGCAGAATCCAAGAGCACAACACAAGTTCCTTATTACAAGTGGTTTGTTCTAAGATTTCCTCCTTTTGATATGGCTTAATATATTTGTTCAGCTTGATAAGCAAATAAAGATTCTGCACTTCCAGAATACTAGACACTGGGGATTAAATTGTGTTCCTTTGCTTTTCCCTTTCCTTTGTTGTAGTCCATGGCTAGTACTTTCTGGCAAGTCCCTTTCAGTTGATTATAATTGGCTGGCGCTTTCTTTTTATTCTCCTTACATGTTAAGAGCTAGGAGGAACTTTGCAGGTGACTAGGTTCCCATTTGTCAAAGTAACCTTTGTCATCTTGATTTAAGCATTCCTTTTCATCTTAGCCCCAGAAGAGTTTCTAGCCACTGGACCTAGTTTTGCCCTCTAGAGACAGACATATTCATTTGTTTCCGCCTTCCAAATTGGCCCCTTCTATATGTAACTTCTAAATTTTCTCCAGGTCACATATCCCTAGTAAATCATTTGTCATTCCAAATATTTTACTTTCTTGGTCAACCTTTATTCTGGGTACTCTCCAGTTTACCAGTGACCTTACTAAAATAATGGTGTCAAACCAAATGTGGTGGTACATACCTGGAATCACAACACTAGAAAGGCTGAGGCCTGAGGATTGCAAGGTTGAGGCAAGCCTAGGCTACATGGTAAAATACCATCTCATAAAAAGGTGCATGAATTATACACCTCATGTCAATCTGTGCAGTGGAAGTCTTGACTCCTGCCCCTCTCTGCATTCTCAGTGTGAGATCACCTCTGTCCTTTAAGCAGCTATGTCATATTGTTGGGTGCCAGGTTAAACTGTGTCCTGAACAACTTATTCTGGAATTTTCCTTGTGACATGCCCTTTGCAAGCCTCCCTTAGTCCCTTGTTTAGTTGTTGTTCTTGGTTTTTGTGTTTTTCTTAGGCAGTGTGTCACTGTGTCATCCAGGCTAGCTTTGATCTCAGGAACAAACTTCCTGCCTCAGCCTTTTGAGTACTGAGCTTATAGGTGTGCAGCACCACACCTGGTGGTGGCATTTGATCATGCAAGAGCGTCATGGATGCTGCCTCACCTCCCTGGGTGTGAGTTGTCCCTTCTTTACACCCTGTAGCTCATGCTCATATTCACTCCACACACATACATTTGACACTGATATTTGGAACTATTCCACTTATCTGTTCTTTCTTCTAGAGCCCAAGTTCACTTAAGGATTCTAATTGCACTCCCACTTCCAGAACTCCAAGAAAAGAAATGAACCATATTGAGATTATATCCGTTGAGGTCATCTAGTTATGTCACTTAGTTGGAGGCCATGATTACAACAATATGCTAGCAGCCAATTAAAAAAATGTTATCTAAATACTAAGTAACAGTACTTGACTTAGACTTTCACAGTGAGCTTTGTTTAAAATCAGGGTACAGTTTTTTCTGTTAATTCATATTTCTTTTGCTAGTTTAAAAATTGGTTTCTATAACATAGCCATCATTCTGTTACAGGCATCCAGGGATGAATTTCCATGTGGCTTTACTTCAACTACAAGTAGAGGGAGTCTGAGCACTGATAAAGACACTGGTGATTAAGCCCTTTGAAAACATTATACTGTATGATTTCTCCTGTTAAATATCTCATGATACAACTATACATAAAATGATCTGTACTAAAATTTAGACGCTAACACATCCTTGCTTCTATAGTGGCCTAGTTTGTCTAATCTTACTTAAAATAGCTAGGTATGGGTGGAAAAAATAAAAGGTAATGTGTAAATCTGGTTTCTCATCCCTTAGCTGTCATAAATTTTGAGCAAGATACTTCCCTTTTCTGGGCCAAAGTTTTCTTATCTGTCAAACTGTTTTGAGAGTTGTATGGTTTTATTTTATGACTTATTTTGAGATTTACAAAATAAGGGCTGGGGAGATGGCTCAGTGGTTCAGCGTGCTTGCTTGCAATCCTGCTTGCCTAGGCCAGTTCCTCAGTAACCACATAAAGCCAGATGTACAATGTGGTACATGGCATTTAGGGTTAATTTTAGCAGCAAGAGGCTTAGGTAGGCCCATTCTCTCTTTCCTTCTCTCAAATAAATATATTTAAAGATATTTGAGAGGAAAAATTCACTTAATCTTAGTTTTCTCATGTTTTTTCATTATACAAATTTTACATTGAGGGGACCAAGATTTATTCCTATAACATATGCTTATATAGTACCTAGCTTTTAAAATATGTTTGATGATTATTCCTACTATTAACAAGAACTTGGTTTTTTTTTTTTTTTGTCCAGCCTATGGGTCTTTTCAAAATGGACATGGAATTAAGAGGGAGGATTCAAGAGGTTCCCTCATCCCAGAAGGAGCAATAGGACTTTCAGATCATGGCAGCACTAGTGAAAATGTAAGCATATATACATGTCATATGTAGGAAAACCCTAATGTCATATTAGGTTGCTATGATCTTAAAGTAAGCATGAAACTATCTGCTCTCCTATGTTCTATCCTGAATCTGTAAAACACAGACTACAGTTCTAGGATATTTTAGTAGTCTGTTCCTACTTGGCAGCTGCAGTAAGGTATATTTTCTTTCTCATAATCAAAGTTGGTATGAAATTTGTGGTTTGAGAAGGGATTTTGCTACACAGCTCAGGCTGACCTCAAACTCACTGTGTAGCCCAGGATACCCTTGAATTTACAATCCTGCCTGCACGTTCCAATTTATTATTTTGAGTGGAGCTTCATACTACATTGCTCAGGCTGGTGTCAAACTTGTGGGCTCAAGTAACCTTCTTGCACTGCCTTTGAAGGAGCTGAGATGATGGACAAATACCACTATGTCCAGCTTACTTGAGTATCTTATAACTATTTCTAGACAATTAAGCAAATATCTCAAAGAATTCTGACTCTGATGATCTCCTTTCAATCTAGCACCCTGCAATTTGTTCTAGAGAGGGAAGGCCCAAGTTTAAAATGCTTTGATGTTTAAATCAGAACAGGACTATAAAAATGGCATTTGCTTGACAGAAGTTTTGGCCCCAAGTTGCCAGCATTTGCCTTGCTTAGTCCTTCTGCAACTGTTCTATCAAACTGTTTCAGAGTTAACAGTGAAGTGTGGAATGTGTCTGCCCTGAGAAAGACAGACCATATTTTAAACAGTGAAGTTTTATCATACTGTTGTGTAAAATGACAGAATCATGAAAGGATCCATAAAAATAATAAACGTCCATCTCAGTTTGCAAAATAAAACTGGGATTTTGACTTAGAACAGCCACATATGAAGCCAGCTTTTTCTATTCCAGCTCTTTTTCAATTACCTTGTGGCACTGTTAGTGTGCATCAGAATCACCTAGAGGACTAGATAAAAATTGATGGCTGGGCCTTACCCTCAGAGGGAGAGACAGAAGGTCTGCGACTGGGCCTGCTAATTTGTATTTCTAAGTCCCCAAGTGATAGTGATACTACTGGTTGGGAAGCACCCCATGAGAACCACTGGAATATACACCCTTGAACCTTTGGGTAAATTGTAGTTTATTCACAAAGGTTCTTATTTCACACCATTTAGAATTATAATAACAGGCAATATCATAGATAAGACAAATAAAGATCAAAGCAGGGGCATAACTGTTACTAGTTATACAACTAGTAAGCAGTCAGGTCTTACTAGGTTTGTTTGCTCCATGTCAAATTTCTTAGGAAATCCTATCTTAGGTGTATGTACTCTGTTCAGATTGTTTGTTAAGAAATAGGAACACATACATGAAAGTAGGAAGGGGACTAGTTGAGAAGAGGAAGGGAATCAATGGGAATGGGGGAGGTTAATAGGAGGGTCATTGTACACTGGCATGAAAATGTCATGATGGAACCTATTACATATATCATATGCTAATAAAAGCAATAATAGGAGCATCATTACTTTGCAGAGGCTTTAGTTTGGAAAGTTTACTGGTTCTTTATTGTAATTCCTTTAGAATATGAGCCCATTTTCAGATAGTCTGATGATTAGAAGTTGGATTTTAATAAAGTCAAGAAGTGATTCAAATTAAATAGTTTTTGTGGGAGTCGGTGCTGAGGAATTAAATCTAGGACCTTGCATATGGTAGACAAGGACTCTACCTCTGAGCTTTATCTACAACCTTAACATGTTTATGTCTTCACATACTGGAAATTCCTCCCCCACTTGTTATAATCCCCGAATTAGTTACATATAATCATTTAAAATCTTTCTAATAAAAGATTAAAACATATACACATCATTCATGGTTATAATCTTCATGAAGACCTTAAAATAATTTCTAGAGCAACAAAAACTCAGCCCATTTACCTACCATATGTGATATATTATTTAGAATTTTCCCAAATATAAAATATATTAAGGCTGTAGAAAATTCCTGTTTTGTTTCATAAGGGTCTTATCCTATTTTACAGACCTGGCAGAGCTCTACAAGAAGTAGTGTATCCCAGTATAACCGTCTGGATCAGTATGAAATCCGAAACCTCTTGATGTGCTACCTTTATATACTAAAAATGATCTCTGAAGGTGAGAGTTCAGTATATTCAGCATGAAATCTACTAGACATTCCCCCTCATAGGTTCAGACCTGTAAGTAGAGTATAAGCATGTTAGAAACAAATCTTTTAAGACTGAGTTTAAGACGACCCTTAAAGTGAACCTTAAGGGGCTGGGGAAATGGCTCATTGGGTAAGTGCACTTGCCACCCAAGTATGAGAGGCTGAGACTGCCTGAGTTCTTTCCCCACCACTTACATAAAAGGCTGGGCATGACAAGACCTTCACAATATTTGTTGGGAAGGTTGCGGACCCCTTGCCCCCTGCGGGTAGCCCAAGTTTCACCAGCCAACAGGAGAAGGGGCTCCATCGGGGAGAGGTAAGGCAACGGTTGGACAGACACATGCAACCGGGATATATGTAGGGCAAATCTCAAATTTTATTCCCGCACCCAAAACCCTTTTATATCCTAAGGCTGCATTGTCCTGCCTATTAAGATTCAAACCTTTTGGCAGGAGCCAATCAGCAGAGTACAGCAGAGCAAAGTACACCTACCTAGGGTGCATTGCTTTACAGCCAATCAGCAGGGTAGTTGGTTACATCACCACTAAAGTGAAATCTAACAAGCAGGAACAAAGCGTACCAGCTACATGGAACTCAGGAAGCAGGAACAAAGGGTAGTCTAAAACTTAGATTAAGGTTTCTCAGTCAGGTTGGGGCCCAACAAATATTGGGTTCATTAACACGTCATCATGGATGATGGAAAAGGGGGAAAAAAGACACCAAACTGGAAGAGGGACTAGTTGAAAACAGGTTAAGTGGAAAGGGGGTATGTGAGGGGGGACAAAGTCATGAGAAAGTATAAGGATCAAAATGCCTTTTCGGCATGCATGCAATTTGTCGATAAACATGTTTAAAAGTTGGGCAGGACAGTGCACTCCTATAACCCGAGTCTGTAAGGAAGAGCATTACTGGAGTGTCTGACCAGAAACATCAGCCTTAACAAGCAGAAGAGTGATAGAGGTTGCCTCCGAGTACTTGCCTTTGTGTGCCTCTGCACACACAGATGCATACACCACACGTGCCATCACATATACTCCACATACATGCAAAAATAAACCTCTAGTTCCTATGAAGTATCTTAAGAATAATTTATAAAATGATGGAATTTTAGAAACACTGAAAAAATTTTCAGGCAAATCATAAAATTTATTAAATGACTAATAAAACAGGAAGGAAATAACCACAATTCACATTTAACACTTTAGCTTGCATTTCACTTAAGGTTTTAAAAAAACAGAAACAAAAATGAAGAAGAGTTCTCTAACAATGAGGAATGTCATTGTTCATGGTGCAGCATCACTGGTGGTATAGGGTGTTAGGCTTCTTGATGGAGAAAGGTATTGTCTCTTAGTGTTCCTAGTTCCCTTTAGACTACATGACGAACTGCATGTCTTCTGGAAGTAAAATCAAATTATCTTCTTGGATGCCACGTTTGTTTACAGTTCCCATCCTCTTCTTCTGTTTCTCAGTAAGTTTTGCTCAAAAAAAAAAAAAGGATGTAAGAATAACGAACAAAAAAGCCACCTATGTTAAGCATTACAGAATGCATGCATGCATAGATACATTATATGATGCCTCATACAATTAACAAAAAAAAGGGCTGGGCATGGTTCAATAGTAGAACTTGGACTTATTGTGAGGCTGTAAGTTCAAATCCCAGCACCACAAAAAATAACAACAAAAATAATTCCTGGGCTAGAGAGATGGCTCAGCCGTTAAGGCACTTGCCTCCAGTGCCTAAGGCTCCTGGTTCAATTCCCCAGGACCCACATAAGCCAGACCCACAAGGTGGTGGCCCTAATGTTCTCTCTCTCTCTCTCTCTCTCTCTCTGTATCTCTCTGCTTAAAAATGAATAAAGAAGCTATTTTTAAAAAATAATTCCCAGCACAACAAGAATTAATAAACTTCAAGTGTGGAATCATATAATTAGCCCAAGCTGCCCTCAAACTCGTGATCCTTGTGCACTTGTGCATCAGGCCCCTCAGCTGAGGTTTTTTGGTGGTGGTTTTACCTGATGCCTGCCTGGGTACTTTCACATGCTTGGGAAATCTTTCATTGCTGAGCTAAAGCCTATATTAAAAAAACAACAATAACAAAATAAACACAACTTTGCCACTGAGGACTTTAACCCAGGCCTAGAACATGATCTATAGTCCAGTCTATTTTTATTTATTTTTAGTAAACATTACCCACTAGTTTTTAAATACAGAATATAAAGCTATCAAATAATTTGATAATTAGCTGTAGAAACAATAAATACAAATTAACAATATGGATAAATTGTAAAGTATAACAAAATAACTTGGGAGTATTTTATTTAGGACTGGGTCTCATAAAATAGCAAAGGGTGACCTTGAGTTCATGGTCTTTTTTTCCTCAGTCTCCCAAATACTGGGATTAAAGACATGTGCCTCTGAGCCCAGCTGGTGCTGTTCTTTTTTCTGCAAAAGGGGATCAAACCCAGGCCTTAGCATATTTTTATTTTTCAGTAAACATTGTCTACTCTGTTTTTGTAATAGAGAACCATTACAATTTCAAACACTGAATTCGTTAGCTAAATATGAAGAATAAATTATAAAGTACATTTATACAACACAAAACCTGTATTTTTTTCTTTTGGGGATGAAGGTTCATCATTTAACCTAGGTTCTTTGAACATTTATTTTTATGGTACATGAATTAATAAACTTTCTTACATCAATAGAAGAGGGACTAGTTGGAAAGAAGGGGTTCAGTGAAGCAGGAACAAGGGAAGGTGTGGGAGGGGGATTATCAGAGTACATTATGTATATGTTATGGAGGTTATCAGTAAAGTTTAATTATTTTCTTTTTCAAACAAATACCTACGGGATACCCAAAAAACTGGAAAATATAAACAGTTGGATATTACTATAACCTTAGAAAAGGGGGAGAGAAAAGATGCATTGCTGCTGAGTTCTCTTATCTTCCAATCTAGTGTACTCACATGTACACGTATGTGCACACTACCACCACTAACCCATCTCCACCTCCAGCTCCTTTACCACCCATCTCCCCCTTTACAACCACTACCATCATCACTGCATACTATGCTAACCAGAGCAGTGGTAAAACTGTGACTTGAGTGAACATGACCACTCCTCGAACATGACAGCTCCTCTTACCAAAACTTACCACCTTCCTTGAACTCTGCCAAATATATGTTTCCTGTTAATGAGGTTTTGCTTTCTTCTATTCTTGCTCTTTATTTCAAAAAGCATATTTTCAATAGCTGGTATAGTCTGTAGCAAAACTCCTCTTTTACTTTTGTATGAAAAGTTACACTATGCAGGAAAGTCATGTTCATTTTATTCTGAAAAATGTATGCTTCTGGATCCTTTTCAACAGATTAATTCTAGTGACCTTGTCTTGTCCAGTAATCTATTTTTGTTACTCTTTGTAAACTTAAATGTTGAGCACTTTCAAGTCTATATCCTTCAGGCTTGCTTGGCTTTTTAAATCATCATAAACAGTAGTCAACCTTAATGTTAACAAAAAAGATGGTTCACTTGTACAAATTTTTTAGTAGTAGTTTTCAGAAGAATGTCATTCTATTTATAACTATATTTTAATAACAGCACTTCACTGTGTAAGAATCTTAGAGTCATTTGTCAAAGAACTTTTAAGTGGTCCTACAAGAGCTGTTTAGTCATACATTAGCAGTCACACAGTCTGAACGAACAGGAAGAAAGTCCTATAGGGGAGAAAACATTTTCCTGAAGAACATGAAGGGAAGCTACTAATTACCAATTTTCTTGTATGTGTTGGCTTTTCTTTCCCAGTGTAGAATCAAAAAGGATACTGTTACTCACATTTAGGCTTATTTCACTATAGTCTCCATGTTTAGAGTTGCTAGCATTCTTCAAAGTCCTTTTTCCTTTGGAAACCACAAAGTTTGATCAGATTTCACTAAAAGCCAGATTTGTACCTCAAATTATAGCCTGTATGTGCTTTTCTCCCAGTGTATTTTTTAGTATAGTTGGTGGGAAACACTTTTGAATTGCGTGCTTTTCTTTCCTTCTGCAGAGATTCAAGTTCCTTGTAGCACTCAGCCATCATATTCTCCTCCGATGTTTCAGATACTAATATCTCAGGTATGCTTCCAGAGGTATTGAAAAGGAGCAGAGAGATATGGTGTACTTTGTTTTGTCTTGAACTTTGGAGGGCTGTTCAGTTTCTTGAGGAAGGGTTGTGGCAACTTGAAATTCATCCTTCTTTGGAGGCTCAGACGTAGTGGTCGTTAAACGTTGGTCTGCACTGTACTTCAGGAAGATGTTGCCTTCTTGGATAGGTTTTTCATCACCAGAGGAAACTGCCGTAAGGGAGGTCTCAGACACTACAGTCACATCTTCATAGCAGACTGGAATGGGAGTCTCTGTTTTTTTTTTTTCACTTCAGGTTTCTTCTGCTCAGTATGTGATGGTGTAATAACAGGTTGACAAGCCACATATTGCTGAAATTGTAACAGCTTCTTGATCTTAGGGTCTGTAGGATCTGGAGTCCCAGGAATAATGTTTCCACTACTATTATCCGAAGTAGCATCACTAGCCTTAGGGCTAGGCAAGCAAGCAAGATACTTTTGCTGGCTCTCTTCTAATTTTTCAGAAAGCCTTTTATTCTCTTCTTTTAATTTGTTCCTTTCTACAGTGAGCTCAGCAATCTGCATCAGTGATTTTTGCTTCATAGTATTAAATTCTTGTTGAGCATATTCCTGTATGTTTCATTTGTTGAACAGCGGTCACATGTTTTGGGTTCCTCACCACTGGGTGCCACAAGCGGTAAACTTTGGGACATTAAGCTCAAACGCCTTTTGTCAGCCAACTGTGCTTTCCTCATCCAGTTCAGTTTTGTCTGCAAGCGATGAAGGTCTTTATCTTGCAGTTCTTTCAGTGCTAGCCATGTCTTTTTAAACTGACCAGGAGACAGATCTCAGACACTGACCTTGGACATTTCTCTTGCTGGTGTTCTGCCACCTCCTCTCCCGCCTTCACCGCCACCACCATCGCCTGGCTGCATCATTTCTCACTGATGTGTTAAAGACAGAGACAGGGCCTTGCTCTGCCTGGCAGCAGTGCCACAAAGTGGCTGAGAAGCCCCTGACCAGAGCTTCCTTCAATGGACTAGTACAGCTGCAGGAAGCCTCTGAACGGAGCTTCCTTCAACAGACGGACTAGAACAGCCGCAGAAAACCCCTGAACGGAGCTTCCTTCGATTGACTAGAACAGCCACAAGAAGTCCCTGGACAGAGCTTCCTTCAATGACGCCACAAGATGGCCGCGGGGCCTCCGGCACCCAAACCAGCCCTTCTGCCTCTTTTACACACCTTCTGAGATACTTCCTTACGCCAGTCTTTAGGAGCAAATGTATGGGGTGGACTGAAGGTTTCAGGGGGTTTTGTCGGGTTTTCTGAACAGGAGGCGGCAGGCACCTGTTTTTTGAGAAAAACCAGAGCGCAGAAGGACGCCAGGCACCTGCCAAGATGGCGCTGACGCCCTTTGACCAGACACCGGAAGTTACAGGGGGGGGAATGCTGGGAGAATGTCCCGCCCCTTTATTGGTAGATACCAAAAGTGACGGGTTTTGGGGGGAGTCCAGAAGATTCCACTAGCTGAATTAAACCAGAATAAAACAAAAACATTGAAGTTCACTATTTTGCCACTTTAATTCTTGGTCAATATTTTGTTAACCTTGAAAATTACCAATATTTGCGGTCTTACAAAAAGTTGGAAATTAACTGAACATGGCCAGTGCCTGACATCTCACCTAATGGTTCCACTCAGCAAGAAGACTGATGTTTCGAAGCCATCCTGGACTGCAGGAGCTCCTGGCCCAAACCCTATGTGAAATTTAGAAAATATATCCAATCCCGGTGTTGGTGCTCATGCCTTTAATCCCAGCACTTGAGAGGCAAATGCAAAAGAGTTGAGATTAAGGGCAGTCCGGACTATGTTGTAAAATCCTCACTTAAAAAATTTGGAGGGTGGTAAAGGAAGACCATTAATAAAGTTCTTCTCTGATATGTCTAAGTCCCAAGGTTTAATCAACTGTACCACTAAAAATCATTGTCAAAATGGGAGTAAGTACATCAAAACCCCTTCATACTCCCTCAGCAGCTTTCACCCCACAATGGAGCCCACATTATTCCTCCATCCATATCTCATTAGTCCTTTGTCTACTTTTTATGATACCTACAAGACTCATACTTAGTTGAGTCTGCTGATACCATTAGCTATATCAGAATAAGATAAAAAAAGAATCAAAAGTTAAGTACTGACAAAATTTAAGTTCCTCTCTCTCTCTCTCTCTCTCTCTCTCTCTGTGTGTGTGTGTGTGTGTGTGTGTGTGTGTGTGTGTGTGTGTGTGTGTGTAAAAGCGTGGACATCGCAGGACAGGATCTGTTAGTCACCATTTGCTAGGCTAGCTAGCCTAGGAGCTTTGGGCAGCCTTCCTTCTCACCAGAGGCATGATGGGATGTATATGTACTGAGCCATCTCAGCCCTAATTTACTTCTGTATACATGTTTATGTATATAATTACACATACATATATCAGAAAGTGAATACTGTAAAGAAATGGTACAATAATTACCCAAAGTTTTTAACAAACTATAACTTTATGTAAGATGGTAGGTTTACTCATCCACCACGACTCAGGGAACTATGCAGAATAGGGGGCGGAAAGATTGTAAGAGCCATGGTGGGGGAGATTATCCAGAGGCATGGCCAGGAGAACCTGGCTGAATACTAGGCTATCCATGGTCCCCTGTCACAAGGACTGATCCAGACGACCCATGGAGGAGGTTATCCAGCGGATTGGGGAGGGGAGGGCAGTGGGGAATTGGGGATAACAACTCATTGCTTGCCCACGAAATGTTGTAACTCATTATGGACAATAAAAAAACAGTAGAAGCTGGAATAATTATAGATTAAATGATACATTTGAAATTCAAACAAATACTATAAGGAAAAGGTTTTGAGGTTTTTTTTTTTTTGAAAGAAGAGACATCTCAGGCAAGAACAGGATTAGAATCAGCAGCAGGAGGGGTAGGTACTGAATTTCAGCAGTCTTGGAACTCTGGGGGCTGATGGCAGAGTTTTTGTTTTCAGAGAAGTAAGCTGATTTTGTTGTTGACGATTGGAGGCTGTGAGTAAACTCTGGGCAGATATGGTTCAAGGCTATGGGGACGCTTGTAACTTCTAAACAGGCTTTTGGCATCCAAAGTGTTTGCTGAATCCTTTTCCTGTTTGTTAACTCCTTCAAATATAATGTGTATTGTTTTGTGTAGAGTGTGGTGAAGCACATTTGTAATTCAACCCTTAGGAGAGTTGGGCAAGAAGTAATAAGTCTGAGCACTTGGGAGTTTGAGGCTAGCCAGCCTCTCCTGGAGAAATACTGTCTATAAAAAAATCCCCTTCAGCCCCTTACTGGCTCAGGTCTTTAATTCTAAGTCTGTGAAGGTGAAGGCATGAGTTCAAGGTCATGTAGTTGGCTACCTAGTGAGTTTGAGGCCAGACTAGCATACATAAGATCTAAAAATCCAATAGATAGAATGTGTGGGGATCCAATGGGAGGAAGACTAAGGTATGGATGAAGCCAGACTGTGAGGTGGTCATTGTTTAAAGATAGGTTTACTCTGTTTTTTCTCTCTCTTTTCAAAATCTAACCTTTTATTTATTCCCTTTGCAGATACACTCTTAACTTACTGGAATAAAGTATCTCCCCAGGAGCTCATAATTTAAACATTTGTGGTATCTATTATTATTTCTATTCATAGAAGGGTCAAATTGTTGGGGAGATGACTCAGCCATTAAAAGCATTTACAAAGCCTACTGGCTGAAGTTCAGTTTCCCATCACTCACATAAAACCGGACAGGCATTTATTTACAGTGGCAAGAGACCCTAGTATGTACATCCCCTCATACACACACTCACATGCCAACAATTTTTTAATAATTAAAGTCTATTATCTAAATTACTTGTTGAAGTACATTTTGGGTAAGATATGTTTGAGGCAGGAGAATCATGAAGTTGTGAATAGTCTGGGCTATGTAGCAGATTCTAGTTCAGCCTGAGCTACAAAAGAAGAAAGAAGAAAGGAAGAGAAAGGAGAGAAATTCTTGTCATATTCTATATTTTAGTTTGTTGCATTGGGAGAATAACTTTTACCTTTTTTACATGCTGGAATTTAAGTATTCTAGGTATATTTTATGTAGTATTTTTGAGGTTTTTCAAGTTGAAGATCATATAAATATTCCAAAATTAAATTTGAAAGCATTTTACTTTCTGAAACCTCCAAATAGTAGCTTCATAAGCAGGTATCAGTAAAGTCAGTTCTTTCATACTTAGATGATAATAAAAATATGTATTTCTGCAAACTTTTTTCATGCTTTGTAGAGCCAACTTTTAAATAATGATGGTCACAACCCATTAATGAAAAAAGTATTTGATATTCATCTTGCTTTTCTTAAAAATGGACAATCTGAAGTGTCACTGAAGCATGTATTTGCCTCACTCAGATCTTTCATCAGTAAGGTAAGGATGCGTTTAAAAACTTCTTGGGTCTCTTCAAAGCTAAAATGGGAAGGAGGGGATCCTTATGATGACATCTACAAACAAAGCCATTGACTACTTTGCCTTTTTAAACACAAGTAGAGAACAATACCACACTGTGCAAGTAGAGTTCCTGGCAAAAACAGAACCTGCCTTATATTTTATTGTATGCCTTCACCTTTTCATTGGGCTCTTTTTAAGAATCTCTCTCTCTTCCCCCTCACTTCTCTCCCCTCCTCTCCCCTCTTCCCCTTCTTGCCCTCCTCTTCCTCCTCCTACTCTTCCTCCTCCTACTCTTCCTCCTTCCCCCCTCTCTGTCCCCCCTCCTCTTTCTGACTCTGCCTCAGGACTGAACTAAGGACACCATAGCCCCAGTCCAAATGTCACTTTCATATATCCAAAATTGCCAGTTTTTCTCTTGCATATTTAAAAATATATAACTAAGCACTTTGAAAAGAGAAGCCAACTATTTTTTCTTTTTTAAAAATTTATTTGTGTGTGTATGGGTGTGCATGCCACAGCACGTGTGTGGAGCTTAGAGTACAAGTTCAAGATGTCTGTGCTCCATCATTTTGAGACAGGATCTCTTGCTACTGCTAATGAACTACCAAACTGCAAAGGAACATCAGACTAGTTTGCCCTCAAGCTTCAGATTCTCCTATCTCCACCTGCCATTGTTGTCAGCACTGCAAGGCATATTGAGATCACAGATGCATGTGCCACTTCAAATCCAGCTTTATGCAGGTGCTAGGAAATTGAATCCAGGCTAGTCGGCTTTGTGAGCAAGTGCCTCTAACTGCTGAGCTATCTCCCAGCCCTGAAACAAATTTTTATAACTCAGGGATCTTGTATAATATCTTGCAAATATACCATAGGTAATAATTATATATTGAAATGAATGAATTTTTCCTTTCAGTGTTTCTGTATGAAATAAGAAAATAAGTGAATTTGAAGCTTTTAAAAATTTTATTCCTTAATACATTTTATGAATAAAGGAATATATGGAAAACTGAGTTCACTACAAGTATGCTATAAGAAACTAAAGGAAAGAAATTCAGAAACAACTCAATTAACAGTTGCTAGGTTGGTTCTTAATATAGTCACTGAGGACTTACTACATAGTAGAGGAAAACATACATAAAGATACACACATGAGCATATGCACACACACAAACACTTGTCATCAGGATCAAAAAGTTAGTATGGAGAAGTGGGAGTAGACAGAAGAAAGTAAAATATGTGGTTTGGTAAAAGTTTTTCTGTACTCGAACTAGGATTTACTAAGGCTTCAGCAAGAGATGAAACCCAATTGTGAACATGGAGTCTTAAGACTTTGGCGTCATGGAAATTCTCTGAAAGTAGCATGGAAGAGCATTGGTGGCGGTAGCAAAGGTAGTAAAAAGGATAGGCCACAACAGGCTGGCTAAGAGAAGCAGCCAGACAAAAGGCATTGACAGTGAATCCCAATAGTTCAAACAGATGGTAGATATGTTAAAGGAAATGTATTAGACCTGGTCATCAGTTCACTAATAGTATGGTGGTGTCATGGCTAATGTGATGTCTAGGCAAGGAAAACTACATTTAACAGATGTTGTTGTATCAGTATATTGAATTGAAGGTAACTGTGGGATGCTGAGTTCCATAGATATGGATTAGAGAGCTAGACTTAGAGTCATCGTCCATTCATCCTTTCTGTATTTATTGAGCACCTTCTTTTTAAAAAATATTTTTATTTGCAAGCAGAGAGATATAGAGAAAAAGAGAGAGAATGGGCATGCCAGATCCTCTAGACAGTGCAAATGAACTCCAGACACACCACTTTGTGAATCTGGCTTTTTGTGGGTACTGGGGGATTGAACCCAGGTAGTTAGGCTTTTCAGGTAAATGCCTTGACAGCTAAGCCATCTCTTCAGCCCCTTGAGCACCTACCTTCTTATGTCAAGTGCTGTAGTAGACACTGGGATGTGATGGTAGAGATACAAAGAAGCATGTTCTCTGCCCTCAGGAAGTGTTCCTGCTTGGGTGAGGAAGAGAGAAAACAAGTAATAAAGTAGTTGGGAATTATAATGGATTCCAGAAAGTAAACAGACTGAGGGCTGAGGTAGAGTACAAATGTTCCTTATAATGAGGATGCAGTCCAATAAACTCATTGTGAATTGAAAGTACAGTGAGTCAGATTTCCTTTAATATACCTAATTTAAAGCAACACAGTTTTTTGAAAGCATTGGTTGTTTCCTCTCATGATAACATAACTAGTTGGGAACTATGGATTGCTGCCACCACCCAGGAGCATGAAACTTTCATATCTCATTGGTAGCCCAGGAAGAGATCCGAATTCAGAATTTGAAGTGTAATTTCTACTGAACACATACTATCTTTGCGCCATTCTGTCAAATTTCAAAAAGTTGTACGTTGAAAGGGCTGGAGAGATGGCTTGTCAATTAAGGCACTTGCAAGCCTGATGAACCGGATTCAACTCCCCAGTACCCATGTTAAAGCCAGATGCACAAAGCGGTGCATGTATCTGCAGTTTGTTTGTAGGGACTAGAGGCCCTGGTGCACGCATATTTATTCATTCTCTCTCTCTCTCTCTCTCTCTCTCTCTCTCTCTCTCTCTCTCTCTCTCTCTCTCTCTCTCTCTGCTTGAAAATAAAATATCTTTTAAAGTTGTAAGTTGAGCCATTATAATTGGGAAACCATCTAATATTGATAAGTTTTCTAGAAGTTTATAAACTAGTTTTAAAGGGAGACTTGATGTCAGGTATGGTCACATGCATCTGTAATTCTAGCACCTGGAAGGCAGAGACAGGAGTAACTCTGGGGCTCACTGTTGTCAGTGTTGCTTAATTGGTAAACTCCAGACCAATGACAGACCTTGTATCAAAAAATTGGGTGTGGCCTATGCACATGCGCAACCTCAGTCCTATAAGAAGCAAAGACCAGAGCGTCACTGAGACTCACCGATTATCAGTCTGACCAAAGAACAACAGCTTCAGCTTCAGAGATAGAGACTCCATATCAGAAAACAAGTATATGTGCAATAGAGTCAGGCACCTGCTATTCTCAGGTCACCATACATGCAGTTGCACAAACGAAAGTAAATACAACACCACACTATACTACATATCACACACACACACACACACACACACACACACACACACACACACGCAATTTTGTTAGTTTTTTTGTGTGTGTTTTGTATAAAAGTTCATTTGAACCTTGACATTTTCTTTTTTTTTAAGTATATTTTTATTGTCCATAATGAGTTACACTGTTTAGTGGGCCAACAATGAGTTGTTATCCCCAATTCCTCATTGCCCCCCTTCCCCATCCCCAGTCAGCTGGATATCTTCCTCCGTGGGCCGTCTGGATCAGTCTTTGTGGTAGGGGACCATGGATAGCCTAGTATTCAGCCGGGTTCTCCTGACCCAAGTGTGTTGTTACTGAGGGGTGCCATGCCTCTGATATTCTCCCCCACCACGGCTCTCACAAGCTTTCTGCCCCCTCTTCTGCTCTGTTCCCTGAGTCGTGGTGGGTGAGTATTAAGGCTGCTTTAATGTGGTGAGCTTAGGGGTTTTTGTGTAGAGAATCGTTGGTTTCTGTCTCACTGGCTTATCCTGTGTTGATTGAATGGCTGTGGCTGTGGGTCCACCAGTTGTGGTGGAACCTTGACATTTTCAAGGGTTAAATCAGGGCTACAAAATTTGTGGATGTATTTACTTTTCTTTTGAATTTAGTTAACTTTTATATCTTTATTATGAATAAGTATACATTGTATGAGCAAATCTTGTGAAGGTATGTCCCCATTTCCCATTTCCTTGGTGTGCATACTGGATCTCTCCATAGGTAAGGGGTTATGAACTGCACCAGGGGTAGCCAGTTGTTCTTTTTTTTTCTTCCCCCTTTGTGCTTTGTTGCTGAGGGAAGTAATGTCTCTGGATATTCTCCCCCACTATGGTCCTTAAATTCTTTCCAACCCATCTTCCACTCAGTTCCCTGAGTCCAAGTGGGTGAGTTTTCAGTCTGCTGTGTTGTTGAGATCTTAAGTATCTCTGGCCCTTTGCCCTGGATTGTGTTGGGTATCATTGGTGTCTGTCTCTATTGACCTTTCATGGGTTATCAGACTTGCTGGTTTCATTTGGGCCATGTGTTAAAGCTAGGTGTGGTTTGTCTCCTGCCAGGATGCCAGCCATCATTCAATGTCTTGTTGGTGGAATTGAGTTGTCCCAGGCTCTCTCACTGCCTTCTGAAAAATACAAACAGAATCTCCATCAGAGAGTAAGACCAATATAGGTTAAATGAGACAACATTGCTATTTTGGCAAGATTCTAATGGGTGTAGCCTCTGTGTAGCTCTCTGGTAGTGGGAATTTCCCCTTGGAACCTGAGTTCTTGGTCCACATAGGATTTTGCCATGGATCCCAGTTGCAGTTAAGGGTTCCTTGTCACTAAGTGGATCTCTCAGCTAATCAGTAAGCCACTGATTACCCTCCTTGGTTTAGTACCACTATTGCACAGATGATTTCTTCTTTAAAAAAAAACAAACTCAGGGAACATTGACAGAAGAGGGGGCAGTAAGATTGTAAAAGCCATGGTGGGGGAGAGTTTCCAGAGACATCGCCCCCCTTAACAACACACACAAACAAAAAAAAAAATAACTGGCTAGTGTTTGTAAAGTTTATAACCCACTATCCCATAGACCATCCTTCCTCAGTGTGTTGGAGAGAGGGAGGAGGGAAATAGGGGTGCCATCACAATACCTGCTCATAGGGTATATCTAATTATTAACAATAAATAAAATTTTTAAAAGGTGAACAGAATTTGTGAGACTCTGAAATCATCCTCTGGTCTCCACACACACATGCATTAAAGACAAGAGAGATTTGAGGGCTGACAAGATGGTTTATTAGTTGAGGCACTTGCCTGCAAAGCCTAACGACCCAAGTTTGATTCCCTTGTATCTATGTGGAGCCAGATGCACAGGGTGGCACATGTATATGGAGTCCATATGCCATGGCTGGAGGCCCTGGCACACCCATTTTCTCTGTCTATATATTTTCTGTCTTTCTCTTTTTACAAATTAATCAATGAAAATGTACAAAAAGGAAGAGTCTTGAGATATGAAAATAATATCGCCACACAAAATGTTCAAGGGGGACCATGCGTCAGAGTATTCCTACCCACTCTGTGGCTCTTGAAACCTTTGAGGCCTTCATTACCTCACAGTGATTACCATAACCCCACTGAGGGGGGGTCCCCAGGGTGACAGGAGTTGGGACAAGGTAATAAAAGTGTGTAATCTATTATAATATATAAAATGAAATAAAAAATTCAAGGAAAAACATTCCAAAGAAAGACATGCATGTGCAAAAGCCCTGAATCAGGAAAGAGTTTGGAATATTCTGGGAACTCAAAAGCCATTATAGCAGGAACATAGTAAGAGGATAATTAGCAAGGTCCTTGAACCCATCAAAGTAGTTTAACTTCCCTATTACTATTGAATAATAGTCAATGCAGAACTGTGATATATATAAAGACTCTATAGGACTAGAGAAGATGGCTCAGCAGTTAAAGCCTCATGACCAGGGTTCAATTTCCCAGTACCCACATAGCAGATGCACAAAATAGCATATGTGTATGGAGTCTGTTTGCAATGGCAGGAGGTCCTGGCACACCCATACTCACTCACACTCTCTGTCTTCCTCTCAAATAAGTAAATGAAAAATATTTTAAAAATAAAAAAGAGAACCAACCAAAAAGAAAGTATGTATGAAAATGCCCTAAGGACCTGTTAACTTGTAAGCTAATTAAATTTTTTTTAAAAAAATGAAGGAGTTGGGGGTCTGGGAAATGGATGAGTGGATGAAGTGCTTGCCATTAAGTGTGAGGATCTTCGGCACCCATGTAAACACACAGTGGGCATGACAGACCACCTAAAATGCCAGCACTTCAGAGGGGAGCCACGGAATCCCTGGTACAAGCTGGCTGGATAGATTAGCCAAATCAGTGAGCTTGGGGTTCAAGTGAGAGACCCTGCCTCAGTAAATGAAGTGGAGAGTGATTCAGGAAAACACCCTATGTCAACCTGTGGTGTCCACCTGCACACACATCAAAAATAAATAAGAGGGGTGTAGAGATGGCTCAGAAGTTACATGTGGTTGCTCACAAAGCCTGACAGCCTAGGGTTGATTTATTAATTTGTAAGCAGAGAAAGACAGAAAAGATACAGAGAAAATGAGTGTGCCAGGGCCTCCAGCCTGACAGCCTTCCCCAGTACCCATGTAATATCATATGCACAAAGTGATACATGCATCTGGAGTTCATTTGCAGTGGCTAGAAGCCCTGGTATGCCCTAACATACTCTCTTTCTCCCTCTCCCCCTCCATCCCTCCCTCCCTCTCTAAAATAAACAAGTATTAAATAAATAATAAAAGAGAATATGATTGAGGAGGACACCTGACATCAACACGTATACACATGCAGCCACACACATATGCACACACAAAGGGAGCAGAACATTGGAGAAAACATACAAAGGATTGGAAGAGAAATGTGTAAAGGAGGCAAAAGTGAACAGTGACAGATGGAGGAAGAAAGGCAAGAATGAAGGATGCCATGGAAGCCAAAGGAGAGTCTCACTGTCATCAAAATACCAAGTGGTCAAGGAAGAGCAAAGGGAAAAAGATCTGTTGAAACTGTCATCTGGCAGGTCATTGTTGATTTGAATCATTGCTCATCAGAGTAATGAGAAGAATCACTGTAAGGATCAACTACACTGTCGTTGATGTAAACATTTTCATACTAGAGTATCTTGCCTGGCAAGAAATGGTATGATCTTGTGAAACCATTAGTGAGATTTCCAAACTGCCAATCAGAAAACATTTATAGGGCTGGAGCGATGGCTAGGTGGTTAAGGCACTTGCCTACAGTGCCTGTGGCCCTGGTGAGCTCTCTCTCTCGCTCTCGCTCTCTCTCTCTCTCTCTCTCTCTCTCTCTCTCTCTCTCTCTCTCTCTCTCTCTCTCTCTCTCTCTCTCTCTGCTTGAAATTGAATAAATAAAAATTTTTTTAAAAAAGAAAACATTTATGAAGCATCCATTATCTACATAGCACTGCACTTGGTATGAAGGTAATAGATAAATCTAAAGAATTCTTACAATGTGAATTTCAATCCCAGGTTCCAGGTTCCCAAGAAATCATTTTCCGCAGGTGGCCTTCTAGCTTTACACTCCCTGAAAATATTCCATTGTGTCTCATGAAGCAGCTCATTTGCCTGCCTTGCCATGTAAGCATCGGAGGTTGTAAGGCATAAAACATAGGTATAGTTTATGTCCCACAAGGCAGCAGGCTCAGTGCATTCTCAAAACAGACCACTTGGTGGTTTTGAGAATTGGGTGACCACTTGGGTACTCTTTTCCTATGCCAAAATGTATCTTAATTACCACTGTTTATGAGTAGAGGGTGCACAAGTGTGTGAGAATGCACACTTCACCTATGACCTATTATAGTTTTCAGCTGCCATTTTCTCAGCACTTAGGAGTTCATAATACAAGACGTCTTAGCAAAAACTTAAATATTGTAGATTGCCTTCCCATTTTAAAGCCCTATTTGAGTACCATCATTCATCACTGCAGTCATTCACTTATTCAACATGTTTATGTGTTTTAGAGTATCTTGTGTTCTTCTCAGGTCTACAGCATTTATATCAAATACCTTTATATTTTTGTAGTAACCTGTATACAGACATGACTTGTTCCATTATGGACACATGCTGGTCTGCAGGTTAACTGGTTCAGGGTGTCTTGAGAGCAGAGCTCTAGCTTCATGTTGATTTGATATCCTCAAAGCACCCAGCCATAGTTTTAGATGTTCACGTAACAGGAACTTTTAAAAAATATTTTTATTTCTTTGCAAGCAGAGAGAGAGAAGAAGAAGAAGAAGAAGAAGAAGAAGAAGAAGAAGAAGAAGACGAAGAAGAAAAAATGGGCATGCCAGGGCCTCTTGCCACTGTAAATGAACTCCAGATATATGTGCCATTTTGTACACCTGGATTTACATGGTTACTGGGGAACTGAATCCAGGCTGTTAGGCTTTGCAAGCAAAAGCCTTTAGCTACTGAGCCATCACTCCAACCCAGACACTTTTTAATTAGATGGGTTTTATAATTAAGCTTTCAAGTACTGATTTCTGCTTTCCTTGTTCCTTAGTTTCCCTCAGCCTTTTTCAAAGGAAGAGTAAATATGTGTGCTGCATTTTGCTATGAGGTCTTAAAGTGTTGCACGTCAAAGATTAGCTCCACCAGGAATGAAGCATCTGCACTGTTGTATCTTTTGATGAGAAACAACTTTGAGTACACCAAGAGGAAAACATTTTTAAGGACACACCTACAGGTGAGTGCCAGTCAAAGCTCCTCTTCAGTCACTGGCCTCTATCAAGATCAACAACTACAGCCACTTGTAAGGCTGAGGTTTGAGGATCGTGAATATAAGTTCTTCATAGGCTATGGAGTGAGTTCAAGGCCAGCCTGGGCAACTTAGAGAGACCTTGTCTTAAAATAGAAGGTAAAAAGAGTATTTGCCAACCATGCACAAGGCACTGAGTTCCATCTGCAACATTGCATCTAATACCAGGATCTACAGCTCATTAATAGTATAGCTCTCATTCCAGTGGCCATCTGTTACAGTGTACCTGACCCAAACTGAGATGTATTGGAAATATAAAATACACAGTGGCCTTTACCTTTAAATACTAAATATATAAAAAATAAAGTCAGTTATATTGATTATATATTGAAATGATTTGTTGGTTATATTGAGATAAGCAAGATATATTAAAATGTGTTTCACTTCCACTTCTATACGTAGATACTTACACATGTGTCTTACATCCTCTTTCCATTGGATAAGGCTTGTGTAGAGCAAAAGTGTTTAGCATATAGGCTATAATTCAGATGCCAGGATCACTACACACTCTATAACCTGGAGCAGGTTACTTATCCTTAGCCACTGTGTGGAAAACTATTAGGTGCCTGCTCATGGTTTGGTGAGGATCAAATATGTTTAGACAATAATCTATTAGCTTTCTCATGCCAGGTAATACAGTTTATTTTTCATACTCTAGCATATCCACTTATTTAAAAATGAAAAAAATTTGAGTGTGGTGGTACATGCCTGGAATCCCAGTATGAGAGTCTAAAGCAACTGGATTGGAAGTTTGAGGACCCTCTGGGATATAGAGCAAGGTCCATCTTTTTTAAAAAAGCAGCAATCATAAAGGATTGCTCTGTGTGTGGTGGCATGCACCTATACAGTCCCAACTACTTGAGAGGGTAAGACAAGTGGATCAGTGGATCCCACAAGTTCAAGATCACTCTTGGTAGCATAATGAGTCTCAGTCTCCAAAACATTGAATTAATCTCAAAATTTTTATGGAAATCAGTCAATAGAGAGATCTTCTCAAGTTTAAACCATAGCTCAGCACTTACTTGCTATGTGACCCTAGGTGAGTTACTCAATCTGGCTGAACCAGTTTCCTCATGTATGAAATGAGACCAAGTATTTTCCTCTTTGCATGATTAATATGAGGGTTAATAATGAAGTGTGTGTGGTGCCTGGCACAATACTAGCACAGAGAAGTCACATCATCATTATTCTACATAACTGTGCTTCTTTAATGAAATATCTCCTAACCTCAACAAATTTGGAACTTCTTGGCTCAGTAGGCTTCTTGGTAATATAGGAAATCTTTGGTTATATATCTTCACTATATCTGTCACATTGGAGTTGTTTATTGGAGGCAGAGTTATTAATGGGTAAACAACCATAAGCACCTCTCTTTCGGAAAAATGTCATCAGTGGAAATCTAATAGAAAGTAAAAAAAATCCCTTAAATATGCTATATAATTACTTTTGCATACTATCATTGCCAGCCATACTTACATGTTAGGTCTTACACTATTTGCTTTTTGTGAAATCAATTTAATTGCCCACCTTTCTCCAAAATATGACTTTAATTAGCATGGCAATATACCTGTGATGGTTTGTTCCAGGTTCCCCCACAGATGTATGTTTTCTGAATGCTCGATCCCCATTTGATGGCAGTTTGGGTATTAGAGCCTTGTTGGAGCTTTGTTGTTGGGGGTGGGCTAGTGGGGGGTATAGCCAGCTTCCCCTTGCAAGTTTTTGGCACTCTCTCCTATTGCTATTGTTCACCTGATGTTGTTCAGGAGGTGCTGTCTACCCTCTGCTTATGCCATCATTTTCCCTGCCATCATGAAATTTCCCCTCAAGTCCATAAGCCAAAATAAACCTACTTCTCCACAAGTCACTTTTGGTTTGGTTCTTAGTCATAACAATGAGAAAGCTAACTACGACAATTTTAGTACCAGAGAATAGGATCTGCTGTAGCTGCTAAAACCCTGATTCTGTGGCTTTTGCAACTGATATGCAGGAGGAGTAATGTGGACGGATTTGAAACCTTATCCTAAGAGATATCTTGCAGTTCTGTAAGTACAGCTTCATGGACCATTCTGGTCAGAGTTAGAAAGACATCATCAGTACAGTAAGAACTATGGATTGTGAAGTTTGGCTTATGAGGGTGAGAAAGAACTTTGTTGGGACTGTGCCAGAAGCAGTTTGTGTGAGAGGCTTACTGCGTTCTGTCCGCCTGTGTCCTGAGAACTTGTGCAGGGTTGCTTTGCATGAAGATGGACTGGTGTAAGCAGATGGAGACAGCACAGAAAGAAAGGAAATATCTGGGCTGAAACTGCTGCCTGTTCAACTGCAATTGTTTGAGAGATTACAACCATTGAGATTGGGCCAGGTGATCTGCATTAGGACAGCAGGAAGAATGTGGACTCTTATGAAATAAAGAGCCTGAATGTTGAAGGTTTCCTGCTCTTCAGAATTAACAAGTTGGTAGCCAACCTGGTACTATGGAATATAACAAATGAGGGAAGATAGGGTCATTGGATGTGCAACACGGTTTTGCTTTTGGAAAGGGCCATAGGCAGTGTTAAGCAGGTGTGTTGGATTGCCTTTGTGGAGGCCCTATGGAGCCATGAGGATGAACCATGGGTTGCATTGGAGACCCAGTGAAATGCCAGTGCTGTGGGATGTCTGCCAAGGAGAGCTGCCAGCCCCAGATGTAGTTTTCTGGAACTGTGATTAGCCTAGCTGGAGGGGTAGAATCAGAACTCCAAGATACATGTCATTGGTTCTCATTTGATTTGGGGTTAAAGTTTGTTGTGTGCTCTGTTTGTTTTAAATATTGTATTAGTTCAATCTCTTTTTGCTATGCCCAGTGATATCTTTTACAGTGGGAATGATCTATGTCATTATGGGTTTAGTTTTTTGTTGTTGTTGTTGTTGGTGGTGGTGGTGGTGGTGGTGTTGGTGGTATTTTGGTATTATGGCTTAGTTGAAAGAAAAACTGTAGGGACTTCTGGAGTTGAGTTTAGTGCATTGCATTTTATATTGTGTATGATTATTAATTTGGGGGCCAGGGACAGATTGTGATGGTTTGTTCCAGGTATCCCCCACAAAGATTTGTATTCTGAATGTTTGATCCCCAGCTGATGGCAATTTGTTGTATTAGAACCTTGTTGGAGCTGTGTTGTTGGGGGCAGGCTTTTGGGGGTTATAACTGGCTCCCCTTTGCCAGTGTTTGGCACACCTTCCTGCCACTGTTTGCCACCTGCTGTGGCAGAGGTGCTGTCTACCCTCTGCTCATTGAGTCATTTTCCCTGCCATCATGGAGCTTCCCCTTGAGTCTTTAAGCCAAAATAAACCAATTCTTCCACAAGCTGCTTTTGATTGGGTTCTTTTCTGTGCGGCATTGAAAACTTGACTGCAGCAATACCT
Organism: Zapus hudsonius; assembly: GCA_004024765.1. NCBI lineage: Eukaryota > Metazoa > Chordata > Mammalia > Rodentia > Dipodidae > Zapus > Zapus hudsonius. The sequence goes on along the minus strand of PVHP010010318.1, from coordinate 16,686 downwards.
GAAATTCTCTATTGAGATCCATTGTTCTGAGCCTAAGCACCAGTTCTTTGGAGCCCTTTATTCAACTTTAGATGGCTTAATATATATATATATATACTTAGAAGCGCATCTGACACACAGGAAACTCAATAAAGGGTTAATTGAAGCCAAAAATGTTAAAACTGGAATGTAAGGCAATTTGACTCTAGAGCTGGGACTCACAGCTACTACTGTATTTGTCTTCAGGATCAAAAATAGTAAAGCATCCAACCATTAATGTCTTAGTATGAATTGTCTTAATATTCATCCAAGGTGGTGTGAATGATTTTAAAGCACCATCAGTGGCCAGTGCATAAATCACTGCTAAACCAGTAGATAGTCATCTCACACTAAGGTTGCTGAGGCACTGACATAGGAGTCCAATACACTAAAATACACCAGGAAAAAGAGTGAGAACCTGACAAGGAAAAGTATCATTTATTCCAAATTTTTATAGTTATCATCATGCAAGCATATTCCAAGTGGAGAGCTGACTACTGCTGTAAGATCTTCTATGACAAATCTTTAGTTTTTGAGATAAAGTATTGCTATATAGCCCTTGCTGGCCTCAGAATCACTATGACATCCCCCCTTCCCCTACCTCCGCCTTTGCCTCTTGAGTACTAGGTTTGCTGGGAAACTTGTGTAGAATCTTTAAAAGAAGCATCTCTAATCTAGGTGTGGCAGCAAGAGTCTCTAATTCCAGGTACTGAAGAGCCTGAAGCAGGAGGATGTTGAGTTAGAGGCCAGCCTGGATACAATATAGTGCTTCCCCTAATTTAAAAAAAAAATTGTTCAAAGACCATTTGAAAAAATGATGTTTCCTTCTTCCCACAGATAATAATTGCTGTAAGCCAGCTGATAGCTGATGTAGCTCTAAGTGGAGGATCAAGATTTCAGGAGTCTTTATTCATTATCAATAATTTTGCAAATAGTGACAGACCTATGAAGGTATGTTCTCATGTTAATAAATAAGAACCACTTGGGGGCTGGAGAAATGGCTCAGCGGTTAAGGCACTTGCCTCCAGTGCCTAAGGCCCCTGGTTCAATTCCCCAGGACCCACATATGCCAGACCCACAAGGTGGTGGCCCTGGTGCGCTCTCTCTCTCTCTCTCTCTCTCTCTCTCTCTCTCTCTCTCTCTCTATCTCTCTGATTGAAAATGAATAAATAAAATATTAAAAAAAAAAAAAGAACCACTTGGCTGGGATTGTTGGTTAATAGAAGAGTGTGTGTGCTGTGTATGTACAAAGCCTTGACTTTGATCCCCAGCACCAAATTACTTCAAATATTAGGGAATTTTATATCCTTAAACTTTTATTGAATTCACAACAATTATTAGCATAGAATTACATAATGTGAACTTTATGAGTTGAAGAATTTCTTTTATATCCCATTGGATCTCCAGCATACATTATATTACCTGGTCTAAAACATATTCAACATTTCCTGAATAGGTCAGATGATACACATATTTGTTATTAGGTTTAGCAGAAAGTGAGTTCTTTGGGGCTTAATTTTGAACCTTTCTCAGAAAATAAAAGCATCCTTTCTTTAACAGTTATTTCATTTATAATAATAGTTATTTAGTAACTGAGTTTAAGATTTGATAAAATCCCACCTATAATAACTATTAACAAATCCATTTCCAACAGATGAAATATGGCACAAAAGAGATTCATTATTTGTTGGTCTTGTGAGTGTCAAAAGTCATGTTAACTGATTGTGGCTTGCTGTTGATACTTACTGAAAAACCAAGTCAGAGGCTGTCATTCATAAGCACCATTCCTCTTCCTTATCAAAGTACATGTGTTGTTTGAGTGTATAGACTGTAGGTCCTGATATGCATCTGTGCAAGAGAAGAATCTTTTACCAGTAGAGGACTTTTCCTCCCAGGGAAATGGATTGCTTCCATTCTTGGGAAAGGTCATATTCCAGCAGATTTGACTGTATTGTATAAAATCTGAAAAAATTAAAAGCTCATAGTCACAACATACTTGATGTTTGGGATGTGTAGAGTCTATGTAACAAAAAACATTCCCATAGGAATGTTGCTTACACTGAGAGAAACACTGACTAATGCCAGCTGCTGACAGGCTGGGAAAGTTTGCTTTTCAACCAGTTCCATTGGTTCCCCAGGGGATCAGTATATGTGCCAACTATTCCCATGAGCACAGAAACAATGTACACTATTTTTGCTCTTACTCAGACTCTAGGAGTTTATTTTCTCAGTTGTTTCCATCCTAATGCCATGTTACATAGCTATTTAAAAAGGTTTTCCAATTAAGTAGGGCTTAATTGATATGTTTTCTTTTTCCTTTACTCGTTTTTGAAATGTCTTAGTTTAATTTTAAGGCCCTCATTACCAATAAACCCTATTACAGTAATGTAAGCTTTCGCCCTAGCAAATGGAATTTCTATTAATGAATATAAAAGGAACATATGTGTATAATTACTTGTAAAGAAGACAAAAAGTTTATTTTAACATTTACCTCCACATTTAATTATATTGCTACTCACAAGTCCCCTAGCCTTGTACTGGCTCTGTCCTCGTCTTCTAGGAAGCACAGAGATGATTATCATTACTCGCTCCACTGGAGGATAACAAGAAGTGCTAGGGCTTATTTAACATAACAAGAATGAAGAGGAAAGGTAACAGTGATTTGGGGCTCCAAAACAATTTGAGAGGTTAAGGATCTCTTTAAAGTCTTTGGAGTGCACTGTGACTGACTCATGACCTCTCATTTGTGCAAGTGGAAATCTGGCAGCATGGTTTCACTGTGGTGTATGTTGCTGTCAGAAAATGAGGTAGGTGTGCCTGGCAGTATGGAAAAGAGATGGAAGAGAACAAACTCTGGAGCCAGACTACCCAGGTATCAGTCACACCTCAACAACTTGCCGATCAGGAGACTTTGGCTGAGCTTCTTAACCACTCTGTGCCTCAGTTTTCTTATTGGTAAAAGGCATAATAAGCATTCATAACTCATAGGATTGTTATCAAAATTAAAACATATAAAGTACTCAGACCAGTGCCTGAAACATAGTGTGCTGTCAATACTGTTCTGTTACTGATATAAGTAAACTGCAAACATACAGAATTCACAGTGGAAAAGCTAGAATTGTCAAAGCCAGAGAGCCCAGTTCTAAAGGTATTTTTGTATATATGCTATAAATATACTGTTACCAAGTTTAGAAGCTTTTGAAGCCAGGCTAGTTGCATATAACTGGGCTGGAGAGATTGCTCAGTGGTTAAGGCACTTGCCTGCAAAGCCTAACCACCCAGATTTGATTCCCCAGTACCCAAGTAAAGCCAGATGCACAAAGTGGTACATACATCTGGAGTTCATTTGCAGTAGGTAGAGGCCCTGGCATACCCATATTCATTCATTCATTCATTCATTTATTCTCTTTGCAAATAAATAAAAAATGCTCATTAAGGGATGGGGCACTCAGTCAGTAAAGTGCCTCAACGCAAGTGTAAGGACCTGAGTTCGGATATCCAGCCCCCATGTAAATCCCAGCACTGGGGAGGTGGAGATAGGAAAATCACCAGGTTTTCCTGTTGTGATGTTTTATTTGGACTTCCAACTTGACAGGATCTAGAATCACCTAGGATACTTGCCTTTGGGTATGCCTGTGATTGCCTAGGTTAGGTTAGCCTCAGAGCATATCTCTAAGGGATTATCTCCATTAAGTTAATTGAATTGAGTAGATCCACCTTAACTGTGAGCAGCACCATTCCTTGGGCAGGGGTTCTGGATTGTATAAAAAGGAGAGAAGGTCTGAGCACCAGCATCAATGGCTTTCTGCTTCTTGTGGACTCAATGTGATTAGCTGCCTCAAGCTTCTTCCACCATACCTTTCCCACCATGATGGACGATAAAAGATATAAGCTAAAATGAACCCTTCCTCAAGTTGCTTCTTGTTGGGCATTTCATCATAGCAATGAGAAAGTAACTAAAACAGTAGTCTAGCCAAATTGGTGAAAGAGACCCTGTTTCCAAAAAATAAGGTGGAAGGACTGGGCAGATAAGTTAAATACACTTACTTGCAAAGCCTGGTGGACCAGGTTCAATTCCCCAGCACCCTCATAAAGCCAAATGCAAAATGGCATATCCATCTCTGAGCCCAATGCCCCTTTGACCATTTAAGGCAGAGACAGGAGAATCCAAAGATCACAGGCCAGCAAGACTGACATTCCTTTACAATGTCAAGAGACCCTGTCTCAGAGAAAGTGGAGCATGGCATCTGGAAATTATCCTCTGACCTCCACACTCATGCTGTGGCACACATGTGTGCACACACAAATAGTAAATAAAATAAATGTGGAGAGTGATTGAAAAAACAACTGATACTGACCTCTAGCCTCCATCTACATACAAACATGAACACACTCTAAAATATAACTCAAACCTTAATGGGACTTGCCTCGTTTGGTACCGTATTGTATTGTGTATTATAAAGTAGCAATTTTGTTATGTGCCAGGAATGGATACTGATCCTATCAGTAATATTCTAACTTTATTGGTTTCCTTGTTTTGTTTTGTTTTGTTTTGAAATTAGGCAACTGCTTTTCCCACAGAAGTCAAAGATCTGACCAAAAGGATCCGAACTGTTCTCATGGCTACTGCTCAAATGAAGGAGCATGAGAAAGACCCTGAAATGCTCATTGATCTGCAGTATAGCTTAGCTAAGTCCTATGCAAGCACCCCTGAACTCAGAAAAACCTGGCTTGACAGCATGGCCAAGATTCATATTAAAAATGGAGATTTTTCAGAGGTAACTCCTAAAAATTTCTTCTATATACAATCTTATGAAGTCCTTTGGGCATATTCTCACAGATCTTTCCTTGTCACCCATTTCTAGGCTGCGATGTGCTATGTCCATGTAGCAGCTCTGGTGGCAGAATTTCTTCACCGAAAGAGTAAGATACTACTTTTCTGAGATGGGAGGAATTTCCATGAGCACTGTAGTTTGTATCTTTGTAGCTGGCAACTGTGGGTACGATATAATTGAGCACTGAAAAATATGTTCCTCTTCAGACTCATTCAGTAGTAAACAGACATTTGTGTAAAAGACTGTATTTATAAGAAAAAGTGAAATAATACAGGGCCAGGCCTGGTGCCCAATGTTTATTTTCTAAGAATATCTCCCTAGAAGGCTGTCCCAAATTCAACTCATCTTAGGGCTCCTGAGAAACTCTAAATAACACAGATTACTTACTGTCCTCTCATATCCCTTAACTTTGCCAACAATGTCCACAGACTAGGAATCTGTAAGCCATCCCTGTACAAAGGAGACCTAGATGTTAAAAGGGAACCGTACCCTTGAAGGGTATCAGCGTCCAGCCACTCTAGATCTATAACTCAAGATTCCCAATTCAGGATTCTGCCTGAAAGCTTCCCTGTCCTAAAATAATATTGTCAACTGCTATAACAACTTGCCTAGTAAAACATTTGAGTTAGGTTTCAAAGCTAATTGCCAATTGATATTGCAATCAAGACATCTGCTACATATCAACAATATTCAGACTACTTCCTTTAAGTCAGTCAACCAAGTAATGTCGGGGCAAAACGAGACCAACGTAGGAGAATCAAATTACTCTGGGTTTGGCTGTGGGAACACAAATTTGTTTTCTTTTAATAGCAGAAGTATGATATATCTTTCAGTTCATATTTAAGGTTCAGAGTTTGATGGTTCAGAATATTCCCAAAGGACTTCAAATCATTGTGGAGATTCTTCCCAAATATGCTATCATGATACAAATGTAGATTCATTTTACTTTTCTTTTACTGTTTACTTTTTGGATTGTTCCTCTTTTATTTTGTTAGGTCCGGGGTCTTGTGTAACCCAGTCTGTCCTCAAATTTGTTATGTAGCCAGGGATGACGTTTTGATCCTCCTGCTTTGCACTTCTCCTGCTTTGCACTTCTTGAGTTACAGGTGCGCATCACCATGCCCAGTTTACGCAGTGCTGGGGATTGAGCCAGGGCCGCCCGCATGCATGATAGTAGCCAAGCACTTTAATTGAGCTACACCCTCATAATTTTGATTGTTTTAAATTAACATTTTTATATTGAAATTCTTTGAGTAATTCATGTATTTGAAATTTGTATTCTTAGCTGGGAATGGTGGTTCACATCTGTAATCCCAGCATTCGAGAAAGCTGAGGCAGGAAAATTACAAGTTCAAAGCCTGTCTCATAAACCAAACAAAAATGAATATAATCTAGCTGTCTTCTTTTAATGTACATGTGCATTTTTTTTTCTGGTACTAGGGAGTGAACCCATGGCCTCAAGCATAATAAGCTTGTGCCTGAGCACTAAGCTACAATTGCAGCCCCTACTAGTGGTTGAAAAATGGAGAAAGAGGGCTGGAGAGATAGCTCAGCAGTTAAGGCTCTTGCCTGCAAAGCCTAATGACCCTGGTTTGTATCCATGTAAAGTCAGATGATACACAAAGCAGCACATGCATCTGAAGTTTGTTTGCAGTGGCTAGAGACCCATTCATTCTCATATTCTCTTCTCTCCCTCTTATTCTCCCTCCCCTTCTCTTTCTTCCTCTCTCTCCCCCTCCCTCCCCTTTCTGTCCCTTTCCTCTCTCTTTCTTGCAAATACATAAATAAAATCTTTTAAAAATATTTTATTCCTGTATTTGCAAGCATAGCTAGAGAGACAAAGAATGGGTTCAACAGGGCCTTAGCTGCTATAAAGGAAATCTAGGTGCATGCACCTCTTTGTGCATCTGGCTTTATGTGGGTACTGAGGAATCGAACCTGGGTCATTAGGTTTTGCAGAAAAATGTTGTAACCACTGAACCATTTCTCTAACTCAAGAAGAATTCATCTTCACTAGCAATCCTTCACTTTAGAAATAAGATTTCTATAGATCTATAGTTCTGCAGAACTATTAAATAGTTGTTTGAACATTAGGCAGCTACCCAAATTGCCAAGCCATTTCTTATCTTAACAAATGGACATAGTATTCCTAACTAGTCATTTAAGTATTTCATAATAACTTCAAGGTTCTCTCAAATTTATTTTTTATAAAAGTCAGGGAGTTCTGGGCTCAGGAGGAAAAAAATGTTGTTTTGCATTCTAAACCAAGAACAGTTAAATTTGATAGTACTCTATGTATTTATTTATAGATTTCATCTATTTTTAAACCTGGAAAATTCAACATGCTTACAGTAGAAAACCTTGTTCTGAAAGGGCAGGGTTTTACCACTTAGCTCTGGTGATTGAAATAATCCAAAACAGTTTTGTTTGCTAAATAGCTGCTGAATCTATGGGAATTACACCAAGGCAGAGGACCCACCTAAAGTATAAGTGAAAATCAGTCAGTTAACCTGCCATCCAGGGTGAGTACTTTCTAGTGGAAGAAGTGTAGAAAAAACCCAAACTGCTACATGAACATGCATCTGAGTGAGGAACTTAAAAGGAAGTTCTAAATACTGTACAATAACATTTGGCAGACTCGCAGGCAATTCCAGAACAGTCTTTTTCTTTCAAGCATCCTTTGATCCTTTGGTAATGAAGACAAAAAGACAGAGTACATTGTAAGTCCCTGGCACAGAATCATCACCAAAATTTCTGTATTCTCTGGTTGCTGTATTTATAAGCACCTAATTGTTATATAAGATCGCCACACTATAATTATAATTATATAAGTTGGCCATACTCCCTATCCATGTTCTATCTTTTTACACACACACCCTCTCTCTCTCTTCTCTCCTTCCTCTTCCCTCCATCCTTCCTGGGACTGGCAGCCATCCTTTGTACTTGCTAGGTAAGACCTTCACCACTGAGCTATTCCCTAAGCCCCGAAGCCATTTTTCTTCAAGTCCACTATAAAACATTTGCAATCAAGATACTACTACAAAAAATGCTACTTAGCTGACACATTAACAGAAATCAATTTTGTTTCCTGGGTAGTTGTTTGCCTCCAGGGATGAGGGACTGCTGCCAGATCTTGCCATTCTTTATTTCAGGCACTGAACTGCCAGGGAAAGGGGGGGAGGAGGAAGCCGGGTATGGTGGCCCACACTTGTAATCCCAGGACTCAAGAGGCTGAGACAGAAGAGTCACGAGTTCAAAGCAAGCCTAGGCAACATAGTAAGTTCCAGGCAAGACCCTGTCTCAAAGCCACCCCCCCAAAAAAAAGAAAGTAAAAGGAGATGTGTCCTTTTCCTTGACTCCACCCTCAAATAGGCAGCCTGAACTCTTGCTCTTTCTACCAGAGACACCTTAAATATGGTCATCTCTCTTCCTAAGTAATTTTAAGTGGTAATGTGGGGTGTTAGTTGTTCTTCCCAGATCCCCAAATAGAAAATCCATATCAAGTCATGGGGTTTTGTTTTTTTTACTTCTATTTTGTCTGAGAATCTCCACATTTCTGGATCATATTCTCTAAAGGGTAGGCTTTGACATTCTTCTCGCTTGTCCTGAGAGAGGGCACAACTACTTTCCGCAGGGAAGATAAGAGCCAAGTTTCTGCGTTCTTCTACCCCCACACAGCATCCCCACTCAGCAAAGTTTCAGGCTTGAGGAATTCTGCTATAAACCCAGAAAATGGACATTCCTTTTCCATACTTTCTTGTCTGATTGCTTATAGGGTAATATTGCTTTCCTTCCCAAGTCTCTGTACCCCTTATCTTATAGCTAAAGTTCTACAAAACTTTTATTACCCTGCTCTTTCCCAATTACAACTTTTTTCCTTCATGCTCTCCTCTCAAGATCCTTACCTTTATCCTTCTGGCCAGCTGTCATTTTATCAAGTGTTGGACTGCTACTCCATCCTCCAGAATCCCACCCCACTCTTTTCATGGGATCACGTGTACTCAAGACAAGTGTTCCTACTTGGACCATTTCCATCTTGCTTTCCCTAGAGACAGCATGCAAGAATTGTAAAAGAGCTATGCAGGAGAATATGAAGAATTCAGGTGAAAGCCTGGTGTAGTGGGGCATGCCTAGAAATCTCAGCACTTAGGAGGCAGGGGATGAAAATGGCTACAAGGTTGAGGCCAGCCTTGTCTGTATAGCAAGTTCCAAGTGAGCCAGAGCTACATAGGGAGGCCCTGTCTTGAAAATAATAATCCATGTCAAATACCAGACAGATGAAGTGCAGAATCTCCAGGACCACCTTACATAAGCCTACATAGGTCTGCATAAGATGCCTCGAATAGATGCCTCTTACTCTTTTTTGGAGGGCGGGGGGGGGGGGTGATATATACATTGCCCAATTGTATACTCAGCAGCTTCTTTTATCTGCAAATCTTTCTAAGACAATGGGAATAAAAATTTTTCCAAAGCATTTTAAAGACTAATGAGCAGATGGTCTCAGTATCGTTGGAATTGTGTGACTATTAAAAACTTTAACAAAAAGAATGGAGGAAAGTGGTCTCGTGTGGTGTGTGTGTGTGCACACTGTGTTCCTGGAGATTGAACCTAGAGCCTCATACATGCTAGACAAAAAGCAATGAACTCTATCCCCAATTCTCTTTTTATTTTGTGGCACAGAGTCCCATTGAGTTGCCCAGGTTGGCCTTGAATTCATCTGTACCCCACACAAGGAATGAACTTTGCAGTCCTCCTGTCTTAGCTTCCTAAGTAGCTGGGATTACAGGACCTTCACCAGGTCCAGTGTCTTTTATTAGGTATAGATAAGTTATCAAAGATACAAATTTAGGTAATATATTTAGCATGAATGCCAGGCTCTGGGTACCAAATTCCAAAATTGAGTGTTGACATGTTTGCTCTTGAGGTAAAATCTCATTTGCTCTAGTTCGACTTAAAATACACCAGGCCAGGCAGATTGATGTGTGCCAGCCATCCCAGTACTCAAGAGGCTGAGACAAGAGGATCACCACAACTTCAAAGCCAGCCTATACTATACAGAGGCCATATTTAATTTAAAATACACACACACATACACACACACACACACATATATATATATATATATATATATATATATATATATATATATATATATATATATATGGATAGGGAGATGGCTTTGTGGGTAAAGTGATTGCTTTGCATGCATGAGGACCTGAGTTTGGATCTCCAGTACCCACATAATAAAATGCGGGTATGGTGGCACAGTGTGTGTAACCCTAGAACTTGGGAGATGGAAACAGGCTCTAGAATTGGTGAGCTCTAGGTTCAGTGAGAGGCTCTGTCTCAAAGAATAAAATGGAATGTGATTGAGGAAGACATCTGATATCAACCTCTGGCCTTCACAATCACATGTGTTCCACCTCATCTGACCTTGGGCCTGACATACAGACCTGACCTTTGTTCAGGACTGTAGTAGTCAGCCACGTGCAGCTGGGATGAATCTCCAAACCAGGTACAGTTTGGAGAGGAAAGTATTTATTAAAGTAATTGATTCAGTGGAAGTTTTAGAATGAAGAAAAATGCTGGCCCTTTTTTATAGATCCAAGCACGAGGGAGGAAGGGAGGGAGAGAGGGAGAGGGAGGGAGAGAGAGAGAGAGAGAGAGAGACCCCCACCCCATCCCCCCACCCCTTCCACCCTCCCCATCCCCCCCAGCAACTCTAGCAAGCACAACCTAACTACCAAACAGTAGGAGCTCCAGACTTGAGCTCAGACTGCTCTTTGCATATGTATCACTGGAATTTCACATTTACCTCAGAAATACCTTAGGGCAAAAGGCCAGGCCAAGCTGACACCTCCTCCAGCCAGGAAGCTGGAGAAAAACTTTTACACTTTTGAATCTATTGGGGGACATCCATTTATACTACCACAGGACGAAAACACAGCATTCTAGAACTATCAGAATCTGTAGGGATACCATCTGACTTTATCCTAGATTCACACTTGATGGTGACAGTTTGGTTCCCAGTCCTGAAGCAGATCTTCTCAGCTCATTCACTTGTTCATTTCCTAATTCCCAGGGTTCCAGCTGAGAATAATTGATTAGGTGTGGCTTGGGAAAGTGAGTTGATATTAATAAGCTTGTTTAGCAATAATAATTCATTTGCTCCTTATATGCTAGTCTCTGTTACAAACCCTTTTTCATTTAATTCTCCCAAATTAACTTTTATGATTGTTGCTGTGGTGCTGATGGCCACAGTCATGATAAAAATGAGAATAGTTTTTATATTCCTAGGGAGACAAATATATCCAAATCCACACAAAGATACAGCCAGATCCAAAGCTATGGCTTCACATTATTGTTTCAAGGTTGCTTCATCCCTGCCACTTGTTTTTCTTCCTATCTCTTTGAAATCATAAGCTCAGCTTCTCCAATAATTGGCTTCCTTTTCCAAAGGTTATTCAATGGTTGCCTGAAAAGTGATTGCTCTCTTGTTGAGGTGATCAACCACAAATACACAAGGGATCAATATTTTATAAAATATTTATTTATTATTCACAACCAGTGAGAGATAGAGACAGAAACAGAGAGAATGGAGGAATAAGAACCTGTAGCTGCTGCAAAGGATCTCCAGGTGTATGCACCACTTTGTGCATCTGGCTTACATGGGTACTGGGGAATTGAACCCAGGTCGTTAGGGTTTGCAGGTAAGCTCCTTAACCACTGAGCAATCTCTCAAGCCCAGGATCAATATTTTAATGCCAGTGTTCTACATTAGAGTAGGGGAACAAAATACTAGTCATTGAATATGGTACAAAGTCAGAGAACAAAATTTTATTTATAAGTAACTTGGGCTTCTTTGGGAAGATAAAATAATGAATATGTAATCACAGAAATTTATAACTCTTTTTTGGCAAATGAAACTTACACTTGACTTTGGTACTTCCAAAATATCTGATATAAAAAGTCAGTACTTTACTTACCAAACTGTTTTTTGTAATCACTGTACTCCCTTTCTGGTTTTGCTCACAGAATTGTTCTCTAATGGATGCTCAGCTTTCAAGAAAATTACTCCCAACATAGATGAAGAAGGAGCCATGAAAGAAGATGCTGGGATGATGGACATTCATTATAGTGAAGTATGATCCCAGGGCCCACATTGTCAGTTACAAAAATTTCTTATCTTAAAATCAATTTATATTAAAAGTTATTACAGGCGACTTCAAAAGTAAGGGTTGGTGAGGCTTAAGTAATAGAGCTTCCCCAGCAAAGAAATTCCTCTTCTGAAAGTAGAATCTTGTGTATGTAACTGTTCCCATAAGTACAAGAGCAGTCAATATATGCAAAATCTTTCCAAAAGTAGAGTTAAAGCTGTTTCTTATATCACCTAAACAAAGTATGCAATATTGAAAATGGGAATTTTTTCTCTTACACTTCAGATTAATGGAAAAGAGCAGTTGTCAAATAGCCAACAAAGATGCCTTGAGCAGTAACCTATGAGCAAGCCTGTAGATTTGGCAATATAATGCAATAAAATCATTTTGCTCATTCCTAACCTCCAAATTTTACTCAAGGGATAACAGAAAATACCAAAGCAGTGCCATTTGACTTGTATAAATATGTGACATGCAGAGTCAGATGTGGAAGGCCAGGGAGATTAATCTGGTAATGATATGAGTAAGAGATTTCAGGTAGCTGGACAGGAATTCTGTGCAAAGGCTAGATGGACAGCTGCCCTAATTGTCCATAGGTGAGAGAGTTAGGTCCTAAACCCGAACAGTGAAAGATCCAAGAAACATTCTGAGGAAGGAAAGCAGAAAGAAATTCTGGCTAGGGGACAAAAAGAGTTACAGTGAGCTCTAAGAGGTTTGGATATGATTGAAGAACAGTAGATGTTTTTGTTAGGAAAATTAGTTCTATTTTAGAAGTAAGTTGAACTTGAAAAGCTATCAAAATGGAAATAGCTATTAGAGCATTAGAACTGTAGAACTGAAGCTAAAGAGGTTATGATTAGAAATAAGCATCTGGAAAACATATCCTTGTCAGAACCAAAGCAGAGAGAGTTTAATATAAAACAATAGCACATGTAGACCTGAGAAAGACAGACTGAACCAGGGAAAAGGGCTCACAATTAAAGAGTAGAAATACAAGAAAGAAATCCATAAAAGCAGAGATTGAAGGGGTTGTATAGTCCCATAGAATTAAAAATTTTTAAATGTTGTGTTGAGGGGCTGGGAATGTAGCAGAGTTGATAAAATACTTTCCTGGCATGCACTAATCACTTGACTTCAATCTCCATTATGGCAAAATCCAAGCATGATGGCAAATACCTGTGATCCCAGCACTTGGAAGGCGGAGGCAGGAGAGGCATGAGTTCAAGACTGTGCTTGGGTACATAGCAAGTTTGAGGCTAGCCTGGGCTACATAAGGCCCTTTGCAACAATAATGACCAAAAAAATACCAACTGTTATGCTAAGCATCAGGTGATATGGGCCTATAATACCAATACTTAGGCAGTGGCAGGAAGATACCAAGTTTGAGACCAGTCTGGGCTACATAGGGAGCACCTGCCTGCAAAAAAAAAAAAAAAAAAAAAAAAAAAAAGTTATACTAAGAAATATTGCTAGGCATGGTAGCTCAAACCTGTAATCCCTCCAAGTACTCATCAGGCTGAGGTAGGATTCCCCTGAGTTCAAGTCCAGCCTACGATATATAGCTTGGGCTATATGCCATGAACATATCTCAAAAATCGACATAAAAAGGAATGAAAACAGATTAAAATTGCTTACTTTTTTTATAAATTCTTGGTGAACTGATTTTTAAAATATAGGCAGATGGTTAGTTCTTGTTCATTTGGCTACCTTTTTTTTTCCTTTTACAGTTCTAGAACTGAACCCAGGGTCCTACACATACTAGGCAAGCACTCTACCACCAGCCTACATCACCAGCCCTGCAACCATGCTTTAAATATCTACTCTTGTAGTGTCCTTACCCGCCCGCGAGGGCCCTAGGAGAAGGGGTGAGAATGGGTGGGACAAGAGACACGAGAGATGGAGCAAGATGGATTTCCGATCAAACTCATTTCATTACAAGCAGGCAACACCTTAAATACAGGGGAGCGAGGTGGAGCAAGGTGGTTGCTGGGAATTAGCAACCTGGTTGCTAGGTAACTCGGTCACAGCAGGGGTCATGATCTCTAGGAGAAAAGCCTGTAAATTTAAGAATAAGGACCTGGGTAAGCTGAATCTTGTAGCCTCTATTTGTAAACAGAGGAAGGTCATTAGCTTGATTGGAAAGAAACAGTTCCTAGATAGGAAGGTTAGTAGGCCAATTAGGGTCAGCAGGGGGAGCAGGCAGGATTCCAATCAGCCACCCCAGAAGTATAGAGTGTAAATTCTTTCTTCTTTTTACTTGCAAATTCTTGACTTTCCCCAATGGCTAGGACAGCAGCAGAAAGCAAAAAAACTTAGGCGAGAGAATCATTTTTGTTGACCTGTGGCAGGCACCTTGCTTGCTAAATCTCAAAATAAATTTTATATAAGAAAAAGGAACACTACTGGGGTATTCCTCTTCCCCCTCTATATATTTATTATAAATGAGTGGAAAACATACAGCATTAATAGTAGACAGTGCCTCTAACCATTGAGCAAATGGATGAAAAAAATCTTATATATGTGTATATAGATGTATATGTATAATATATATGTATATTTTTAATATAAATAATTAATATCCAATCAAAATCATGGACTTTAGTAACCAAGAGGACAAAAATCTCGTATTTTTTCCTTTACATTCCTCAATAAACTAGTTGGCCAGACTAGCTTATGAAGAATCATTGGGAAATGTCTGTCTCTGGGATTTGACAATAGGAAGAGCTCTGTCCCATAATCAAAAACCCATAGAGTGCATAAGTGTATGCTTTTTCTAATGATAAGTCCAAGAGTCCTAGTATCTGTAATTGGCTTCTAACACATTGTTGTCTAGACACTTAGTTTTTTTATTTTTTATAGAATTTAGAGAAATCACACCAATCTGACTTAACCTTTATCTACTAGTAGGAACTATTATCTGGTAATAAAACAATTAGTCATTTCTTGTATGTAACACCTCTATGAATATAATTTTAAGAAGCTGATAAACCATAATATTTATTAGCATATACTATTAGATTTATAACCTATGGATATAAGATATCTTCTTGCTAATAAGTTTATGTTGCACATTTTGAAACAGTATAGGCAAAACATAATAATCTCAGAAACAGCTATATAACATTTTTAGCACATCTGAGAATGATGTTACTTAGAATACATATCAATCTTCCCTTGGTCGACTTTTCAAAAGGCTGAGGAGACAAAAGGGTCTGTATTATAGTTAAAATCCATAACTTTAAAATCAGGAAAATGCCTTCAAATAACTCAGAAGGAGGGAAATAAATGTTTTATTAGTCCATTAAACACCTTCGTTATTCTTCTGCTTCAGTTCTGTAACTAGATCCTAAGTACCTGTTGTGAAAATATTTAGCAACAAACAAAGTTCTTTGAAGTTATTCAGCAGCTAACAGACAAAACCCTGTGGAGTCAACAAATAAAAGTCCTGTGAAGTTATTTTGCAGCGAACAGACAAAACCCTGCAGCAGGAGGAGAGGGGGGTTAAATTCGCACCTTCCCTGATTACAAGGAGGTGACCATTAGGCCTGTAGATTGCAAGCAGCTATCGACTCACACCTACCATGGGTTCCAGGGAAACCCAAATGTTTCTCCCCAGGTGATCTCTGGCCTTGATTAAATTTCCTAATCAAGCTAAAGCAGTCATTCCTGTCTCACTGGGCTTCAAACACTCTGGTACTTATGCTAAGTGACTGGCCACTAGCGGCTTGAAGAATGTAATGAATACAATGAATATTGGGGAGAGGGCAGTGAGCTTATGCTCATCCTGAATAAATGATTTTTTAGAAAAAGGTATATAAATTTTGACTAGAAATCAAATTAATTAAATTTAACCTTAAGCAATTTGTTACTACTAATTTTTTAGGAGCTAAAGGTTCCCATTCTAAGCATATGCATGGCTTAGTAATGAGCAATTTAGTCAGTAGAATTGGGGGAGGGTCTTACAGTCACACCTGTGTGAGGTATGCAGACATACGCTCCGCCACCAGGTCTGGAAGAGAAAATTCCTTAAGTTCACCGAGGATTTCTCATGATGTCTGTAAAGGGAGAGAAGAAGAATCTTCTCCGGGAGTTTCTTTCTCCCTGGAGACGTTATGATTATCAATTGTTTTACTAATCTTTCTGGTAGCCATCTAGCAGCATCTAGCTCTTTTGAATACACACAAACAGATCCTCGGCCCCATATTAAGACCAGGTCTGGACCATGCCACTTATTTTCTAAGGTATCCTTCCATAGGACTGTAGCAAAATTTTTGCGAGTTTCTGCATGCCAGAAACGTTCTGCTGCAGTGAGCCCATCTTTGTCCAGGGTCAGGAAATTTAAAATAAAAAGTAGGAGTTTGTTTGGGAGATAATTATCAATCCAGAATAGGAAGCACAAATAGATAACTAGAATTCAGTAATAATAGAATGTGATCTAAGGAGTTCCCTGCAATAATTCCTGAATATTGATAACAGTATTGATACGGGTTGCTGCTAATTAATAATTGTAAGCAACGCGGGGAGAGAGAGAGAGTTTTGGAATCCTCCCTTCCCCCTCCTCCTACTCCGAGTTCGTGTCCTCTAATGTCAAAGAATTGTACACAGGGACAGAATTAAATTTTAATTACACATTTATTCTAATTTAGTAGATCAGGAAAAGGGGAGTTGGATGGGGA